>PVIC010050206.1:0-12889 GCA_004025085.1 Thryonomys swinderianus
AAAAAAAAAAAAAAAAAAAAAAAAAAAAAAAAAAAAAAAAAAAAAAAAAAAAAAAAAAAATTAGATGTCAAGGTACAGCTAGAGTAGGTTTTGTAGAAGGGTTGAATTTTAACCTTACTTTTTCCTATACACTTTCACATACTGGCTTTAAAAAAAAATCTGTATGCTTTAAATAGTGAAGAAAAGTAACCAACTAGAGTGTTTAAAGGGAAAATAAAAGAGATGAAGGATTAGACAATGAATGGATAAAAAGAAAAGCAGCTACAAACAGGAGGAATCAAAAACAGCAACACCCTAAATTCCATTCCCAAGTCTGCTGTGGGAGGATCCTTATCGCTGACTTTAATCTTTAATCCTTTCTCTGGGCCTCAGTTGTTTCATCTAGAAAATAGGTCAGCAGCATTAGTAGATCTCTAAGGTCCCAACTTCAGAGGTTACCAGCGATATTCACTGACAGAGCTAATTGCTTGGGCAGAACTTTCTTTCAAATTAAAACAGTAATTGTCCTGGTTTCCCACAGCAGTATATGATGTTATTATCATAATATGAAATGGCTTTTCCTTTATTAGAGTTATCTTCAGAATCTGGGGCCTTAAAGCATATAAACTGAATCATGCAGAGTATACTTGCAAATCATATGGCATAAAGACCACTTTTTAATGAGGCACATAAAAGTCCCTGGGCTCTCCTCTCCCTGGCCTCTTTTCCTGTAGCCCTTTCTGACCAGAGATGACGGATGTCTGACCTAAAAGGAACTAATTAGTCATGGTTCTGCCCAGTAACCCATTAGATTTTCCCCACAAGATCTAAGCTACAAAACAGAGACTAGCAAAGGTGGCGATGAAGAGTCAAGTGACATGGATGTTGGAAAACCAGACTGAAAGTTGCACAAGAAAATGTAGCAATTTGGCTCATTGCTTTGTGTCCACTATCTACCACCATTTCTGCATGTAGAAGGTGCTCAATTAACACTAGGTTAAAAAATAGCCACTTGATGAAAGATTCATAAATTCCTACTACACCCCTCTACCCTTTTCCTTTTCTCTCTCTTTTTTTTTTAATTTCATGAGCTTTTTATTTTTCCTAAAAACTCCACTTAATTTGGGTAAGTTTGAGTTTCTTTCATTCAGAGGAGCCCTTCAGTCACAGAAGTCAACTCTACAAACATGATGATATATTATATGGACAAATTCTTTTTCTTCTATTTAAGACTAAAACAAGTGGGGGAAAGGGTACTTTATCTGTCAGTGAGAGTACATTAGCACCACTGTTCGTTGAGGATGGTGTACATTTGACTATAGTTTTGACAGCATTTAAAACATGAACCTTGGGGGCCAGAGATTTAACTCAGTGGTTTCAGTGCCTGCCTGGCAACCACAAGGTCCCTGGCTGGATCCTCAGTAAACACATACAGCAGTACTGGGCATGGTGACTCACATCCACCAATCAGTACTACATACCACAATGCCGGGCATGGTGGCTCACGCCTGTAATCCCAGAACTCAGGAGGAAGAGAAAGGAGGATTGCTGAGTTCAAGGCTTGCCTGGGTTACACAGTGAGTTCAGGACCAGCATGAGCTACAAAGTGAAAGACCATGTCTCAAAAAACAAACAGGGCCAGAGATTTAGCTCAGTGGTTCTGGTGCCTGCCTAGCAAGCACAAGGTCCCTGGTTCGATCCCCAGTAACCACAAACACCAATACCAGACGTGGTGATTCATGCCCACTAGGAATCAGTACCACATACCACACTGCCAGGCATGGTAGCTAATGCCTGTAATTCCAGCACTCAGGAGGCAGAGGCAGAGGATTGCTGAGTTTGAAGGTTGCCTGGGCTACATAGTGAGCCTACGGCCAGCCTGAACTACAAAGCCAGATCCTGTCTTAAAACAAACTAACAAAAGCATAAATCTTGGAATCAATAACCCTCCTTCAAAGAGTGTATTTTGTATAGAAAATATCTGTTTCTTTCCTTGCATACAAGAATGTGCATAAGAAAGTTTGATGCAGGGGACAGAGATTTAGCTCAGTGGTTCCAGCACCTGCCTCATAATCGCAACCTCAATTCAATCCTTGGTAACCATATACAGTGTTGGGCATGGTGACTCACGCCCACCAGCAATCAATACCACATACCACAGGGCTGGGCATGGTGGCTCACGCCTGTAATCCCAGCACTCAGGAGGCAGAGACAGCAGGATTGCTGAGTTCAAGGCTTGCCTGGGCTACATAGTGAGCTCAGGGCCCAGCCTGAACTACAAAGTGAGACCCTGTCTCAAAAAAAAAAAAAAGTTTGATGCAGATTCTAATAATGAAAATTTGCAAGCAACCTGAATATTTGCTAGCTGAAGAGCAGCTAAATAAATGGAATAATAAATAATAGGACACATCACCAGAAGATGGTTACCTCTAAAAAGTACTACTTAAGAGAAAGACTTTTCCATCTTTTATTTCATTTCTTCTAACATGCCTTATTTTTGTCACCTTAATAAATCCATAACTTTTCTTTAATCAAATATGGCTTTATTGAGCCTCATGGAAACTATGTGTATTCTTCATTCTCCATTATTCATTTTATGGAATGAAATGATGTCAGTGAAAAAAACATGAAGTCTGTGCTTATTTTATGCATATCCGGGACATAAAAATATTAAGAGTTGGGCATATGTGATACTAAGTAATCTTTCATTCTGGAACTGGGGTAAGTTATGAAACTAAGGTCCACCATCTACTAGCTGTCTGTCAATGAACTCATTAAAAGCATAGAAGTTACTCAAGATTTGTCAAATATGCAATGAAATCAGCATTACTGGACCATTCACTCATTGGTCTACCCAGACCTTCTTGGATTCCTTTAACTGTTTCTGGTGTCCCTCACTTGCTTTGGTGTGCTTGGCTTCTATGGCCACACAAGGCAGCCTTTGGAGGAGCAAAACTATCTCATTAGCTTGGAGGCCCAAGGATGAGAATGATCAGAAGTTACATCTCTGGCCAACAGCGTAGGAGGGGATTTGATCAATAACATATGGGTGCAGGAATATAAAATTCTAGCTGTTGTCTCAGGATAAACTGAGAAGTGGCTTTACACTCCAGGGTCTCCTGTGAATCAGGCCCAAGGGCCATGAACTTTGCCTGAGTTTTTCTTGCAAAGCACTTTGCACATGAATTCCTATCTGGGGGCCTTTGGAAGACCCATCTCCAACAATCATATCTGTAAGTTTGAATTCAAGGTCAGAAACAAAAAGCACAAACATCATTGATTGAAGACCAGAGACAGAAAGGTCCTTTTCCAAGGTTTCACAATTCATAATGAGCCGGGCGTGGTGGCTCACGCCTGTAATCCCAGCACTCGGGAGGCAGAGGCAGGAGGATTGCTGAGTTCGAGGTTTGCCTAGGCTCCATGGTGAGCTCAGAGCCAGCCTGAACTACAAAGTGAGACCCTGTCTCAAAAAGGAAAAAAAAAAAATCAAAACACAATTCAGAATGATTCAAAGCATAGCTGATGTAAGGACAGTTTCTTACAGCTATAACTCTACTATTTACTATTCAGGCTCTGTAATCTGCTAATGATTTTGTCTATTGAAACATGCATTATCTTCTCTTGTCCATATGTATTAAGATCAAAAGATTTCATTTGAGAAATTAAGTTCTCTTCATTAGTTACTCTTGGAATTGTTAACATCAGTAACAGCAGTAAAAACTTTCAGGATTCTCTTATTTCTTGTCTCTTGTGTCTAGACTCGTGAATCAGCAGAAAAATGCCTTTTACCCATAGTGAGGGAATATGGTATAAGCTAAACTTATGAATGTGAATCTGGGTTGTTAGCCCTTTGGCCTCCCTGGTAGTGAGCAGGAGTAATTGAGATAAGCCACGAAGACACATTTCACCTTAAACTGACTCAGTCTCAAAATCACTGGTCCATCCTCACTGGACAGTCTGTCTAGCCATTTCTGTCCAGGGAGAAACAATACTGGCAGAACAAGATGGGAGCTGGTATCTCTTTGGTTCACCTGCAGTTAATCTTTCCCAAACCATGTTAGCCAGAGAATGCAAGACTCGATTGTCACCACTTGAATAGAGAGCAAAAAGGTTGGCATTAGACGGGGTTTCAAAAACCTGTGTCTACTTATTCTCCAGGGAGATAACAGTTTAGTGTAACATCTCTCAAGCAGTTGTGTTGACAGAAACAGGGGCTGGATGGCAGGTTTGCTGAAGAGGGAAAATCCAGTGGTAATACAGATGATTTCTTGTTTTTAAAAAATGTAATGTACTTCAGTTAGGGCAGTAATATTTCTCCCTTGATATTTGTCAGCAGAACTTCTTTCTTGAACTAAAAAAAAAAGAAAAAGAAAAAGCCAGCCCTTGAATAGATGGTTGTTTCTAGCAAAGCTGGGGATGGAGGAGAAGGAAATTCCACGGAATACCCCAATGGCATCTGACACAGCTAGCTTGCCTAGAATTGTAGTTCTACTACTGGGAGAAAGAAATGAAGGCCAGACCCAAAATGACTTGGAGGCTAATTTGAAAAGTACATCAAGACATTGGGAGACAATGTGGGAAAGTTGCTGAGAGGTCTTGGTTGTGTCCTTTGTGGCCAGATTGCTCAGATCAGCATGTCGTAAGTAAAGAGCAAAACACCATCTCGTTTTAATAACATACCTAACTGCCCACCCATACACAGGAGATCATGATGTTCACCAATTAAAAAACTTTAATCTCAAGGCCAGGTACACCAAGCCAATCTTTTTAAAGCCAGACAGCTAGGAGAAAGCCATAGTCCCCAATACAGTATCTGAGGCAATTTTTTTTTTAAAGTATGGCAACATATAGAATAGTGATTTGGATAGGAAAAGTACATTTGTGGGAGGGAATGTGACAGAAATGGAAACTTAAAAGGCCACACGTAGCCCAGCATGATAGTACATGCCTACCAGCACCTGAAGGCTGAGGCAGGAGGATCACAAACTCAAGTCCAGCCTGGGAAATTCAGTGACTTATCAAGACCCTGCCTTGAAATATAGATAGAAAGACAGACAGACAGTCACAGAGACAGAGATGGGGGCATCAGATGTAGCTCAGCATGAAGGCCCCTGGATTCAATCCCCAGTATTTAAAAAAAAAAATAGAGAACACCTTCAACATCTACTGGGAAGACCTCCATCCACAAACTTCCCGCCAGTAACCTGAACCCCTTAGTGATGGTGTTACAGAGCTCACCTTATGCAACATGAAACCCTTACCAGAAAGAATTATTATTCTGACTCTGCAGGGTTCATCCTCGCTGCCACTATAGTACCCCAGGACATAGAAGAATTGTCTTCCTCTCTCTTACTTGTGTTTATTTTTGATGGTAAGGGCGATTGAACTTGGGCCCTGTGCTTGCAAGGTAGGCACGATGCTACTGAGCTAAATCCCCAACTCTCTTTCTCTCTCTTATAAGTAGAATTGGATATTCATTTAAGCATCTATTTCAAAAATGTTTATTAAGGGGTATACTATGTGCTACACTGTGTATCCCCAAGATAAAAATGGACAAAATTTCTTTTTCTGCAGAGTTGAAGTTCTACAACTACACTGTCCAATACAGTAGCTCTGAGCCACATGAGCTATTGAGAATTTGAAAAGATCAAGTCAAAGTTGATACTCGCTGTCAGTATGAAATACCCACAAGATTTCAAAGACAATACTGGGGGAAAAAACTTGTATTGATTATACAACAATAGTTTGGATATTACTGGTTAACACTTTACTAAAGTTAATGACACTTTTATTTTCATTCTTTAAAATATTGACTTATTGTACCTGTATTTGAGATTAGAAAAAATTAAATGATGTACATGAAGCACATTTTACTTGTATCAAGCAGCATCATTCTCAAGCAATGGCCCTCAAGGGGGGGTGGTGTTCTCCCCTCCCAGGAAACACGGGGCAAACATAAACGAGTTTTCTTTTTATAGCTCTGATATTCATCATCACCAGACATGTGAACCCGCAGGATCAATCTTTTAGAGGTTACTTGGCACCACGCCTAGAATTCATGCAGCTGCCTCCAGATGATGTCTAGATTCCTCTAGATTTGTGTGACCTTCTGGTGCCCATACCTTTACTTGTGTGTGTGTGTGTGTGTGTGTGTGTGTGTGCATGCCTATTTGTGTGTGTAACGAATCTTAAGGCAGAAAGCGTGGCAGCAAAGCGAATAACTGATTGTACACCAAAGTGATAAAATGGGTTTTTTGTTTTGTTTTGTTTTTTGAGCCAGGGTCTCGCTTTGTAGTTCAGGCTGGCCCTGAGCTCACTATGTAGCCCAGGCAAGCCTCCATCTCAGCAATCCTCCTGTCTCTGCCTCCCGAGTGCTGGGATTACAGGCGTGAGCCACCACGCCCACACTGTGGTATGTGGTATTGATGGCTGGTGGGCATGAGTCTCCACGCCCAGCATTGTATGTGGTTACCGGGGATCGAACTCCGGCCCTTGCGCTTGCAAGGCAGGCGCTAGAACCATTGAGCTAACCCTCTGGCCCAGTGATACAATGTTTTGAGCAAGATTTAAGGATTTAAGAATGCCTCAGCAAGGGACCAGAGGTTTAGGTCAATGGTTCCAGCACCTGCCTAGTAAGGGCAAGGTCTGTGGTTCGAACCCCAGGAACCTCACATACAACAATACTCCTAGGTCAGAAGTATAAAACATTCTCAGCACTTTTCAGGAGTTCCCTCATCATGACTGTCTATCTCCCACTGGGCAATACAAGTAACTCTTGCTTTTTTGTTTATTTTGTAATCCATCAATAAATCCCTAAACAATATGACTTCAATTCATCTAGTTTACAGCCTAGATACAACCATTCTGAATCTATTACTTTGTTTGCTCAGATTCAATCTCATAGTTTCACATTTACTACTGTTTATTTTCACTGCTACATAGTATTTCATTATGTAGATATACCTCTCCAGTTTTCACCTTGCAGCTATCTTTTTTTTTTTTTTTTGAGACAGGGTCTCGCTTTGTAGTTCAGGCTGGCTCTGAGCTCACTATGTAGTCCAGGCAAACCTCAAACTCAGCAATCCTCCTGTCTCTGCCTCCCGAGTGCTGGGATTACAGGCGTGAGCCACCATGCCCGGCCCTTGCAGCTATTTTGAACAGTTCTCCTGTGAACATTTTATCACATGAATGTTGATCCCATGACCTCACATGCACAAATTTCTCTAGGGTAGGTCCTCAACAAATTTTTGTTTGTTTGTTTGGTTTTGGTTTTGTTTTTGTTTTGAGACAGGGTCTCACTTTGTAGTTCAGGCTGGCCCTGAGCCCACTATGTAGCCCAGGCAAGCCTCGAACTCAGCAATCCTCCTGTCTCTGCCTCCCAAGTGCTGGGATTACAGGCATGGGGCACCATGCCTGACACCTCAACAAATTTTAATTGAAAAAATATGTAGTCTAATTCTTTATCTATGTTTGAGGTTGAATAAAATCAAGCTGTATTACAGTCATACTAATTCTCCCCAGTTCTGGAGTAGTTCCATGTTTTCAATGGTAGTTCCATGTTTTCAGGGATCAGTGCTATTTGAGATCAAAGTTCAGTGCTGACCCTGAACTCACTAGGTAACCCAGGCTAGCCTCAGACTCAAGGTGATCCTCCTGCCTCTACCTTCTGAGTGCTGGGATTACAGGCATGCACCGCCACACCCAGCAAGATGACTATATATAATTTCTCAACAGGTCTATGATAGTGTTTCTGGATAAGGTTAGCATTTGAGTTGGTGGACTGAAGGAATCAAGTGACCTTCCCTACGTGGGTGGGCATCATCCAATCCATTGTGGACCTGAATTAAACAAAAATATGGAGGAAGGAATAATTTGCCCTCTCTATGCCTCCTTGGACTAGAACCATCATCTCCAAATGCCCTTGACTGAATATACACCAGCAGCTTTCCTGGGCCTTCAACTCATAGACAGCACACCCTGGAGTTTCTCAGCCTTCACAGTCTCAGGAACCAATTCCTTAGCATGTGTATCTACACCCTATATGCCTACATATGCAATATCAGTTTTCCTTCTCTGAAAAACCTCGACTAACACATTTGGAAAATGCTAAATAAATATTCATTGAACTGACTGAAATCCACACTTGAATTTGGCCTGGACTGGAAGAGCCTCATTGGAAGAGAACAGCGCGAATGATGGTATTGCAAATGGTGTTCCTAGACCTGCCCGATAGGGAAGCTCTGCCTCCCTCCACCACCATTCCTCTTGCTATTGTTGTCTAGCAAAGAAAAAAAATCCCCATACGATCTACCTCTGCCTCTGATCTCTATCCTTTGAAACTTACAATTGCTATTTAAAGTTATTTAGAGGCAGGTACAGTGGCACATACCTGTTAATCCCAGCATTTGGAAGGCAGAGGATGATCATGAGTCCAAGTCCTACCTGGACAGCTTAGTGAGACCCTGCCTCAAAATAAAAAAAATAAAAGGGCTGGGGATATAGCTCAGTGGTAGAGCACCCCCAGGTTCAACCTCATTACTGCTAAAAAAGTTATCTAGAGTCAAACACATTAGAAGCACATCATATTACTCTGGTAGATAAGCATACCCTTAAATGAAGACTGCCTTCATTCAGATAAACTCTCAGCCAATTATGTATGCTATTTTCTACAGAATACAGTGCGGTGTTTATATAGATATGCAGTTTATTCTTAAGAATTGAGCATGTTACTATACCTCAGAACACATTCTGGAATATAAAGGAATCAATATACAATCATCCAAATAAAGTGCAGGGCTTTGTATAGAATTTAAGCAGCTCAATAGAAAACAAATCAGAAATTTCATTTTCAAATGTCTGACGATTTCATTTTTTTTTCATGTCTTAAAGGTAAAGTTTACTTGAAGATTTTTAGCTAGTTGAGTGCCTTGACACAGTTTTTACAGTAATTTGCAGAGAAAAATATGAAAAAGAGAATTCATGTACCAAGGATGTTCTGCATTATTCCTCCCATTCTTGAGGCAAATGTTACTAAATGATCCCAGCACCCATTTCCTTTCCGGGTAGCAGAGCCTCAGCACCCTTGTAGAGAAAGCACTTCAGGCAGAATTGATCCAATAGGTGAAACACATTCACCGTCTCAGACTGAAAACGTGCCAAGAACTGTCAAGACAAAGGCTCACCTCTTCTTTTTCTAAGTGGATGAGAATATATGCTAGCAGGTACTACTATGCTGGCCCTAAGTACTGTATGGTTAGTATGAAGCTGAAATGTTTTCCTCCCACGTTAGTACTGACCCCCCCCCCCCGAGGTCTTCCTGGTTTCTCCAGCCTACACACTTTTTCTCTCTTCTGATTATTACTGGGCTTTAGAATTCAGGCCTAGTCGTTTAGTGTCCGGTTTGATTGCTAAATTCCTTGGCAGGAAGACCAAAATCTTTATGACAAACATAGGAGATATGAAGCGTATATTAGAGCTGTTCACCTATGGATTCCGTCTTCTGAGTAGTGATTAAAAAGAAAGATCCTGCCCCCTCCATAAGTCTAAAGAAAAAACTATCTAAATTAAATGTTGATGGAGAGATTAAATCGAAACCACAACAAAATACTTCCCTCCCCCTGGCCTTTTAACTCTGGCATCTTCAACCCATTTATAGTCAGACAGTGGTGGGAAGGCAATTCAGAGATCACACTACCCAAAATCCAGAAGACATTCTCTGGGTTTAATAATTTACAATTTCAAATAACCTTTCTATACTTTTTGTCCGACAAGATTATTAATGCTGAATCTTTGTAGTGCTCTGAATTTAAAATTCTGCCGCAGTCTTTCCCTGGGTCAATGCAATGGCTTGCTTGTCCCATGTTTGCCTGTTCTGTCATCTTTGCTCAAATTGCTTCTGGTCTGCGATTGTTTTTTCTCCCCTGAAATTCCTTTTCCCCTTCTATCTCCACATGTCCTGATCCTGCCTGACCTTTATAACCCATGCCACTCCCTCTCCCACTCACGGAAGGAGCTCTCCCACTCTGGATGGCCACAGTACATTTTCTGCATGGTACTTCAGCCTATGAAATCAAATAAGAGGAGACGCTGAAAGCAGAGACAAGCGGAGCATTTTGCCCATGGCTATGCAGCACAGAACCTGTGATGAAAACCAATCTGGCCCTGTGCTCATGTGTTGATTCTAGGTCTATACAAGGAACAGTCAAACTATATGGTGAATCTTTACATTTTAAAAAATTTATTACAGTAAAAGACACAATGCCATTTATCTCCTTTACTTCAAATACATTTATCCCATCATTCTTGCTACTTTCTGAACCAATTCTGAGAGTCCTCTTTTATGAGGGACTGTATGAGATCTGATAAAAAAAAATGCAGTGAATTTTCTTGCCAAGTGCCATTCAACAGAAAAACAGACTTATAAAAACATGATAGTGCATTTTCACCTACCTTATTCACCGGATCTGGCACCAGGTGATTTCTGGCTCTCCCCCACTGTCAAAATGACCACGAAAGGTAAATGTTTGGAATTGACTCAAGATCAAAGCAGCCACAACAGTACAACTAAAGACATTCACAACAGAGGATTTACCTTTATAAATATCTTAAAATACTGAAGTATTTTATGATCACACATCATTAACAGAAAACCCACCTCAAATACTTTTTACAAGGACTAAGTAATAATGAATTAAAATTACCTAGTAGTATTTATTTAGATATGAATTACCACATAATCTGATGGTGGTTTATAATTTTTTTATACCTAACCCTGTATGTTACAGATTTCCAAGTTTAAGAATGTGCTAACTCCCTTAATGAAGTCCAACCATCTCAAGGGCAATGGAAAGTTAGTGTCTTAATTAGTGGGACAAAACACCCAAGACCCAGAAATTAAAGGAACAAAACTAATTTCAGTTCATAGTTTATAGAGATTTCAGACCATAGTCAGCTAGCTCCATATAGAGGGGCATGGAAGAGGAAAAAGAGTCCATGGCAAGGCAGGCAGGAAGCAAGAAGCACCAAGCAGTGAAGCACCAAGCAAGAAGCCAAGTGTGAAGCAACAACAGCAGCAGAAGAAAGCCTGGCTTTGCCTTTGATCCCAAACTGTAAACTTTTAGTTTGGTGTCACCCATACCCAGGGGTTTCTGTTTTCAGTAGATCTATTCAGCCACACCCAAAACAATGCTAATTCCAAGGAGTGGCTAATTAGGTACCCACATCCAGTATCACACACCCACCCTAGATTTAACCAGTTTTGAAAAGCCCCACCTAAGAGTGTGTGAGTCTTTGAGGGACGTCCTGATACAAGCAGTAACAGTTTCCTACACCAGTGTTAGTTCACTTCTGTGGGACAACAAGCCATCCCAAAATTTAATAACATCATTTGTTGAGTTTGGTGTTTCTTGAACTTTCACATGCATCAGAGTCACATAGAAGGCTTGTCAAAGTATCACTGAGCCACTTCTAGAGTTTATTCTTCAATGAGCTTGAAAGACAGTATTTCTATCAGTCCTCACTCAGGTGGTGTTGGCCTGAAGAACAGGAGCTCATGATCATATGGGCTGGCAATCTGAGTTATTCTGGCCATGCCTGGGCTCATTCACATATCTTTATCTTTATTGGTACATTGTATATCCACATCATTGATCGTACTCAATATTGGGAATTTGTACCAGTACATGTCATTCACATATCTTGAGCAGAAGCCTGTCAGCCACTGTTACAAGGGTTGCCTGGTGAGATGTGTGGCTGGGTGCCATTGTTTTCCATCACTTGGCTGATCATTTCAGAACTGTCCCCATGGAGCTCATAAGATCCTTCGGGAAAGTTGAAGTCACAAGGCTTCCTGAGGCCTAGATTGGCACTGCATGGCCTCTGCTCATAACTTCAGCTTATCACGAGACCAGGCCAGACTCACAAAATAGAGATGTTGGTTCTACTTCCTGCAAAATCATATCAAAAAGAGGCATTGCTAAAGAAACAAGATAGCCTTGTTTGCAATCCACCACATCACCCCTGTGACATACCAAATGGGTATACAGGAAGTACTTGTGGAATGGTCAGTCTCCTAGAAATGGGAATTTTAAAACTTTGCAAATGGAATTCAGTTATTTATGCATTACAATCTAACATGTATGGTGGGCCGATTCCTAGATAAATTTCCCACCTACTGGCTATATGATTGTCACAACTGACCCTTAGGGCTTTCAAACATAAAATGAGAATTACAATTGTCATCTTACAAAGCTGTGGTAAGGATTGAATTTGAGAAGCAATATACTTGAAAGTTTTAGAATTTCCCAAGCAACTTAACCTCTCTACGCCTCAGTTTCCTCATCTGAGAACTGGGCACAAGTCATCCCTTTGGGGAGAATCAAATGGGATGGTGCATGCAAAGTGCTTGCCTTAGAAAACATGATAACTAGACTGGGCATGGCAGCTCACACCTGTAATCCCAGCACTCAGGAGGCAGAGGCAGGAGGATTGCTGTGAGTTCGAGCCTAGCCTCGACTACATAGTTAGTTCAGGGTCAGCCTGAACTACAAAGCAAGAACCCCTGTCTCAAAAACTAAGAAAAAAAAACCATGATTACTATTAATGGACATTAATATCACATTGCCCATATCAGTCGATAAATGCTGGACCAACATAGCACTCAGGCTATAAACCTTCACCTTTTTATTTCATTTGTTATCAAAAGAGCTATTATAAAAAAACCACATCTTCTTTATCCACTCTCCAGTTGATGGACATTTGGGTTGTTTCCAAGATTGAGCTATCACAAACTGAGCTGCTATGAACAAGGGTGTACATCTGTCTTTCCAATGTGAGTTTTTAAGTTCTTTTGGGTATATTCCTAGCAGGGGTATAGCAGGGTCAAATGGGACCCCTAGTCCTAGTTTTCTGA
>PVIC010050207.1:0-12891 GCA_004025085.1 Thryonomys swinderianus
GTTTTCTTCTTTTAAAATAATCTCACTAGAGTTTAAAAGTGTGATGTGCCCCCCTCCAAACAGTTCTCCCAATTTGTAGGATCTCTGCCCTAATTACAGGATCCCATTCTTTTCTTATCAGCATCCTTGCTTTAATTGGACAAACCCTCTGAAGCTGAGTGTTGAACTCATCATGCCATTTGTGTTAGTTACTTTCCCCTCACTGCTGGGACAAAATACCCTGCACCCTTAAAAAGAAAGGGGTTTATTTGGACTACAGTTCATAAAAATTTCAGTCCATAATCCGCTGGCTCCGAGGCTGGAGGGCAAAGAAGCCTGTCCAGAAGGCAACAAAGGTAACAAAAGGCATCTCTTGGGCTCTTTGATAGCAATAGCGTCAAGGGACACAGAGATGTCAGCATCTGTCTGCCTCTTCCCTCCCAGCCAAACTACTGGAAATAGGGCAGTACCAAAGCGCTCACTCACAGGTAGTAGTTCAGTCATCACAGGTCCTTAATCCCAGCATCAGACTTAGGTACCTCTGACCAAATGAGGTTTGGGGAATGTTCAGACTGGAGCCATAACATCCTTGACCCAATCACGTTCGGAGGGGCTGTGTTTGGTTTTCTAGTGGTCTAAGCCCCATGGTCAAATGAGAGAAGGCTCTCCTTCAAGGCACTCACAAGTGCCTTTCACTGTCTATGAGACTCAGAGCTGGGAATGTGAATCTTTGAGCTCACTGCTTTCCTTTATTATTTCATACAAAGATGCTACAACCAAGGAGCGAGCCTCCTCCATGATGTTCAAAAATACTACAGAATCAGTAAATATCTTGCACTCTGAAGTGGCAAATTAGGATAATCAAATGAGTCCATGTTGCATATCACTTCAAATGGTTCATAAGATGGGTTGTCAGAAATCCAAATTATCAGAGAAGTGGCTATGGCAACATTAGGTCTCAACAAACAACTTAGACAGTCAAATCCAGGAAACACTAACCTGTTAAAGAAATGCATCTTTCTCTTTGCTATTCCTTTCTCTAGAACCACTTCTGGTACCAATATCTTTATTAGTTAGGGTTTTCTAGAAAGGAGCAAAATCAGTAGATAACATAACTACAATTACAGAAAGGACTTCTCGGGAGAGTTGTCTTGTCCAGGTACCTAGAGTTCTGAACTAAGAATTCAGCAAGACGTTCCCTAAAGAGCACCAAGATCAAGAGTCTGTTGAAAGTGAGTCCACGCTGTACAGACTAACAGCGCAGTACGGAAGGAAAGCATTGCCTTGAGGGTTCTTGCTGCTGAAGATTTGAAGCAATAGAGTCTGGGCTTGAGGTGGACTCGTGTTTGACTCCTGCCAGTGAGCATCTTAGATGAGCCCCTCTTCTGGATGGTGGAGGTTTGGAGGTTTGACTGCCCTTGGAGAGACAGTCCCAGTCCCCAGAGCTCGTGTTGTGGGAGAGACAATAACCACATAGTCAGTGATATGGTAGTCAATGCCAGGGTTGGCCTGAAGAAGTCCAGGGCATGCATGGAGATTTACTATGTATAAACCGGCATGCTTGGTAACTGCCATCATTGTATTTAGATCTAGATATTCTAGTCTGGGGTTAGTTTTTCACTCAGAAAGTGGGCCTATCCTAGACAGTAGGATTCAAGGTGGTCCCTCTCATCATTCTCTGGCCGTTCCATTAGCTATCTACTCTTCCAAGATCCATCATCCCCAATAATCTTAATGGTGTATTGTAACCTCCTGGTCTTTACCTCTGAGTCTGCTCCATCTCAGTGTGGACTGTTGTCCCTGCCTGTGAGGGATTATGGAACACTCACCTTGACTAACTTCATGGTCAGAGAAGGAGTTGGTCTTCTCTCACATGGGCTTTAATGATCCAGACAGAATCTAATTCTAGTGCCATAGTCTGGGTAACACATGAGACGCTGAGTAGGTTGGGGGTTCCTATGAGGTAGAAGGGTTGGGGTACTTCTATGATAGTTGAGTCAGAAAGGACATAGTCAGCCTCTTCAGTAGTTGAAACATGCTATGGAACCATTATCAGGAGGTAGATTTGCTGGACTATGGAAAGAGAAACTTTGTGATACAATTAATTAGGGTCCAAGCAAATGTTAGCAAAATCTCACTAGTGTACCAAGAAAATGTAACATCAGTGAGTGCCAACTTTAACTATGTCTGCGAAAGAACGAACTACTTAGCCCTTGTTCCTGCAATTGGGACACCTGCTCTTTAAGAGTATTAACGTTTTTTACGACATCTGATTGGTTGGTTTACTAAGAACATTGTTTATCAAAAGCTTGGCAGAGACCACCCTGTGTTAAAGTTAGCATGTCTAGACCTGTGCAATTTTGAAGGGTCATCACAGCTGGAGAATTTATTTGATCTTGTATTTGACCTTTAAGGTGATGGAAATCTGGGTAAGGCCTTCAGAGAGCTTGAGGAAGAGGCTGAGGAGTGTCTGATCCTATTCACAATCCTGCAGCTTCTGTTTCTGCCCCACTATTGATCCCCAAACCCACCAAGATGGGAATTAGCACAATCTCCTTCCTTGGTCAAAAAGAGATGGAAAGGAGAATTTGGAATTGCTGGCTGATAGGAACAAACTATATATCGGGGATGAAATAAGCTATGGTACAGACACTGGTCCTGTTGGAAGGTAGGCAGAAGAGATAATTACTAAAAAGAAAGAACACACCCAGGTAATTAATAAGAGAGGCAGCAAGATCAAGACAGAAACGGAGAGGTGGATCAGTTGTGAAAGTCCAGGTGGCTTCTCTGAAGAAGAAAAGTCCAGTTGCAAATGCCAGTCCTGTCAATGGTTGAAAAGAAAGCTTAGTGACTGAAGGCGTCACTGAAATAATGAGATTGGGGCTTGGAGGATTTAAACAACTGCCATTAAATGAGCTTTGATGGGCAATGGGAAACAGCTCAACAGAGAGACTGAGAATGACGATATATTGCCAGTCTACCTAAGCCTTAATTTTGCTTACCCTCAGGGCGACTGATGAGATGGGGTGAGGAATGGAAAGTGGAATAAAACCTTTCAGGATTGTAAATTTTATCTAGGATATATCTGTGTCTGGGTTTCTGCATTCGTGGTACCGTGTAGAAGACACAAAGTATACTATTTTATCAAGGGATTACTTATATTTTCAGTGGACCTACCTGGCTTGTCTTCAAAAATTCTATATTTAACACTTAACATCGTCTCCCAGTCCCACAGACTGTACCAACACGAATTCAGTCATAAAATAGTTCTGATCATCAAGATGGGCTTGACTGCTTCCAGCTAATTCAGATATGGACCTACAGAATAGTAAACAAGGTAAAAATTTCCAGCAGAAGAAGTCAGGGGCATTAAACATGATGGGTGAGTGAGACTTTCACAGAAATAGATCCAGAAGCTGTACAGAGACTGATCCAGGAATTTTCTCTACAGATTTGCAGAACTTTGTTCCCAGGCTTTCAATAGAGGGTGCATGTCAGTTAGACTTCTCCAGAGACAGAGTGCATGCAAATGTGAATTACGGAAGGGGATTTTAGACATCAGCGGACGGGAGCCAGGAGAGTCCAAATGTTTGACTGCAAGCTGGAGAGTCAGAAAATCCAGGAGTTTTTCAGTCCCAACTGTTCAAAATCTCAGAATAGGAGATGAGGTCTGAGAGTTTGCTGCAGTTTGGTTTGAGTCTGTACCGGAAAGCTGAAGAAGCTGGAGTCTTTCATCCAAGCTACAGCACTAGCAAAAGACATGTGCACTCCAGCAGAAGGGAATTTTTCCAAAATTCAGATTGATTTCCTCTCTCTTCCCTTTTATTCCATTCGGGTTGCCAGTTTATTAAAGGTGCCACTCATAGTGTGAGTGAGCGTTTTCCCTCTGCTGCTGGCCTACATTCCGGGCATTTCTGAATACAGTGACCACATTCAGATATCCAGAAGCAGATGTCTCGTGGTCATGTCAAGTTGATGGATTGTAGTCAATTGTCACAGTGCGGTAATTGATTTGAATACTGAAAAGTATTGACTTAGGTACTGCGCCTACCTTGGAAGCACAAGGACCCGAGTTCAATCCCTGGTACCACAAAAACAAGTAAGAGTAGAAATGCTCCCAGTTCTGTATGGGAGTATTTCTTATTGTTAGGCCATTTCTGTCTTACACTAGTAAATGGAATGAGAGACAAATCAAGAGGGAAAACATAATCTTTTAGTTTTCAAGTTTTTGTATTGAATAATGCCTCACATGCAAAGCTTAAAGATGGAAACATTTACCTGGCAAAAGATTTTAGTATTTTCATACCGTGGTCCACTGGTTAAACAAACAAACAAACAAATAAAAACCCAAAAAACCCACAACAACTGTGTTGGAGGGTGCAGTGAAGGAGACCTGCCCTTCTGTTGAGAGCTGAGCAGTAGCACACGTGACCACCTGAGAGGAAAGGGCAGGTCCGAGCCAGGGTCCAAGTTTACGCCTCCTCGCCCATTCTATCACTCAGAAGCATGGTTTCCTAATCTGCTAGGTAACTCCCAAGACGATCAAGTTGACAATTCAGTTTAACTGGCACAATTTGCATTTAAAAGTTTCTAGTTGACCAGTGAGATTATTTGTACACAATTGGATGTTTAGTTACATAGCTGGGTTATGATTTAATCAAGCAAATTAACATATTGTTCACCTCAGCTCCCTATCACCTTTAGGGCAGAGTGTTTACAAATCTGCTACATGGTAACACATTTTCTAGTATACAGCTCATTATTATTAACCACTCCCTATGTTGTTCAATATGTCTTCAGAGCCTATTTCTGACTGAACCTTGATACTCTGTATCCTTTACTCAAAATTCACCTACCATCTTCTATTCTTTGGTTCTAGAAGTTAATTTTGTAACTTTTAATTCGTTAGATCATGAAGAACCATATTCATCTCTGAAACTGCTTGGATCAAGAGTCATTCAAAACATCCTATCAACTCTATTTAAAAATAAGTGTTCACTTTTTCTACATAAGTGACTCCAACTTGAGTGTAAGGGAGTATAATGAATGACTGAGTTATGAAATCACCTAACTAGTCTCTCTTGCTAACCAAGATCTGTTTTTGATTTTCAGTGATTCTAACACCTAAGATCACAGTAATCTTATCTGTTCAAATCTTACCCTTGGCTGAATTTCCACCAACCAGGCTTCACACTCTGGGCTCAGTTTGCTCTTTCCTTTGTGTCACATCTCTTTATTTACATATCCTTAGCTCCGTTGTTGTTTGTTTGTTTGTTTGTTTTTGAGACAGGGTCTCGCTTTGTAGTTCAGGCTGGCCCTCAGCTCACTATGTAGCCCAGGCAAGCCTGGAACTCAGCAATCCTCCTGTCTCTGCCTCCCGAGTGCTGGGATGACAGGTGTGAGCCAGCATGCCTGGCATTGTTGTATGTGTTTACTGAGGATCAAACCAGGTACCTTGTGCTTGGTAGGCAGGCACAGGAACCACTGAGCTAAATCTCTGGTCCTCCTTAGCCCCACTGGATTGTTTATCATACCTCAACAATATCAAATCTGTATTTCTTAGTCATGGCTGTTTACTTCCCTGAGACACTCACCCCCAACATATACACACCCAAACAGCTCAGGCATCACTGTGTCATATGTCTTTTCTTGAGCATCCGATTGAAATTCCAAGTTATGCTGTCATGAGAGGCCAGTGATATGCTACACCCAAAGTGTGCAGATTAATGATAGCTGATTGTTAATATTCTCAAAATTTTGGAGGTTGATACATATTATATTAGTACCTTGAAACTGATCAACGGGCAAGGATTCAGATAATGAGGTACCAGTATATCCATGTATCAGCCATCTGAGGCCACTGGTATGTTTATTTTTCCTTTTAAATACTTTCTAACTTACTACTGCCAATCCATTTTTATCTATTTTCATAGTACTTGTGATCTTTTCTTTTTATTCTTGTATTTTTAAAATAAAACAACTGTGTTAATCTAAAATGTGCATATTAAATTAAATTTGCAAATTTAAAAAGTAAACCAATAGGTTGTTAGCATAGTGACAGAGTTTACAACTATAACCAGAATCAAACTTCCATCATTTTTGCTATCCCAGATCAAAACACTCCACCTAGTAGTTATCATTTTCTAATCCTTCCTACCTAATTCTTACTAACCACTGAGCTATTCTCTATCTTCACAAATTTTCTCATTCTAGGAATTTTTTTCCATCATAGATCGTATTCATAATAACAATAAAGGCCATAACATACCAAAAAATGTGTGTACTGCAAAAGGAGCTCCTGCAGAGTAAAACCAGAGACTAACAACAGCAACTTCTCTTCCTCTTTTCTCTCTGAATGATCCTTTAACACTAAATACACCTATTTTTACATTCACTATTTGTTATCCGTCTCCCATATGGGAATATAAAGGCAAAGGAAGACTTTTAAATTTTGTTCAATGATGATTTCCTCTGGTACTCATGTACTTTAAAAAATGACACCTCGAAGTTCCTTGAATAATACAGCCTTCAACTTTTAAGGCCTCTCTGACAAAATATATGAAACATTACATCTGTATGAATGGGTACCGACATTTTCTTGTCTTTATTGCCTAAATATTATACTAAACTAATTATAGATATACCATTGACATCACATGCGGTATCGTAAGGAATGCAGAGATGACTTAAAGCATACAGGAGTATGTTCATCTGTGTATGAAAATATATATTGCATGGAACACCACCTTATGCAAGGGGCTCCAGTGTCCAGTGACATCAGTGTGTGTATTGGGAGTGGCTTTGGCATCGATCCCCTTTGAATCCTGGGGGGTGATTGTTGTTTGTCGAACAAATGAATTGCTGTTAACAACATAAACTCTTTAATTTTGTAGCTGAAAACAAATATCTCCAAAAGAATGACAACATTTTAAAGACTCCTTGAAGTTAAATATGGTCATTAAACATCTTCCAGTGATGAGGTTGTAGCCAGGAGCAATGTGTTCAACTCTGTACCACCCTTTAACTAGAAAGGGGGAACGCTTCAGATAATTTAGGGACCAGTGTACCCCTGTGTCAGCCACTTGAGGCCACTGTGTGCGACAGCACTCTGAACCAGTCTCGCCTCTGCCATGGCGCATCCTCTAGCAGCCCTGCACTGAAGAGGTGAACACACGTCTGTATGTCCTGCTGAAGCCTGTGCTGTACAGTAGTGTCACATATGGGCCACTTAAACCATGCTGTCTGCATAGCATTCTGGATAAGTGAAGTCAAAGGCTGAGTGATCCCGTGAATTAGTGCCTGTGTCAGCACAACTGCCATGTTCAGTTTTCCTTGGGGGTCGTGTGCTCTTCTGGTTACAGTGGCCAGACCTATGTCTCAGTTAGAAGAAGGTATCATGACCCCGTGGGATAGTTTACTCATTTTCACAAAGGAAGCTCGTCACAACCTCAGTACTATGACGATACCAAATTATGAAGTACAAGGGCCAGCCCCCTTCCACGTTAGGCATTTTTTAACCCACTGATTCTTTTTCCTAGAATATATAATTGTTCCACTCTCGCCTTCATGGTAATTTCTAGACATTCTTCAGGTTTAAGATCAAGTGTCATTTCTTCAAGGAAGATTTAACTGAACTCTTACGTGAGATCAGTTCCCACAAGTTCCCTATAATTTAGGCTCACTTTTTCATACTGTTTAAACCATTAAATGATTGTGTCATCCATGACAGTTTCTGTCACAGATTAAAAATTTTAGATTAACAGTGAACACTTCACTTTTACTTCTTGCTTGTCATTTCATAAATATGCAGTTAATATTTGTCAAATAATAAGCAAAATAATTAAAAATCTCCTCAATTGATTATCTTTATTAAAGTATGTCACAGAAAGATATTTCTGCCATATCTAACTTGATATGCTAATGTGAACATTATCCAAATCAGTGAATGCTATAAAAGTTTAATAATGCTTTAGTATACTAATGCAATAATACAATGTTTTAGTAATATATAGTTAAGTGATACAACAATATTTTCTTGAGTATCAACCTCATTAGGCAAATAAGTCTTTATGCTTTTAGGTCATTAAGTTATCATGTTATACTCTTTTGTCTGCTTATTATAAGTACTTTAAAATACCATTATATATTTTCATTATCTTATTGTCTTTTAAAATTGCTGATTATATTTTTCATTCATAGATATGTCGATATTTATAGTCAAGAAAGTTTTGGATTGATAACCTTGAATTAAGATAAAATAGGGCTTTTAGGTTTTATGTAATGCCAATGACAACTTTTAATTTTAATAAACTAAATAAAAAAATTTGAGGATTAGTAAAAAGCTTTGGCATGTGATAATTCTTCCTGACACAGGGTTTTGGAAGTAAGTATGTGTGGATTTGATTCCAGATGGTGACCTTTAATTTAAAATTTTGTGGTTTATGCAATTCAAGCTTCTGAGAATTGGTGTCTACCCACTGGTACCAAGATACGATTACAGACTCAAAGATAATCTAAGTTTGTACAGCAGAATCCCTCGGACTCATTTACATGGTCTTATTCATCCTGCCAGTCAGAAGCACTTCATTAATACTTCCTCTGTTACAAGCACAGTCACCAGATACAGGTCATTAAATTACATTCAGTCTCTCCTGTCGGGTTGCTTACAGTTCGTTGTGACTGACACACAACAAAAGCATAAATAAAAAGGGTCCATTGCACCATATGATCACTCTAGGAAGCGGTAAGTGCTATGTAACATAATTACATAGACAGAGAATGAAATTGGAATATTTCTGCAAAGATGACACAAAATTGGCAGATGCATACGTCCTGGCTGAAGTTTATTTTAGCCGATATTAAATAGTCATCAAATAGTTTCTAAAGTGTGGAAAAGAGTGTATGCATGGAAATGGATGTAAATTGCACATGGCAATGATTATGTAAGGGTGGGTAAAGGCAGAAATGAGCGAGTTGTACTTTTGTATGGATAGTGATTTTTGGAGTTAAGTAGAAAGTCCTTCAAGTAACACTGTCATTGTAGCTAGCATTGCAAGATGGGAACTATAGCTAAATCCATAGTGTTTCCAGGAGTCTGGAGTTCTGTGAAATTTAGCATAATAACTTGCATATGATAGTTCCTGCATGGTGAATATAATGTCTTCTTTGTGGAAATGTGGGTTTACTGTAGTTAAATAACTCACATGGTACAAATAATATTTTCTCATGGGATAAATTGTGAAGAATAAAAGCTGAATTTCTAACTCCTGCTTTTTTAAAACCATAAGAGACATAGTGTTAAAACAGAAGTGAGTGATTGTTTCTATAAAACTTTTTTAAAGTATTGGCTGAGAAAGCAAAGATGCTTTTTAGTTTGATCTTCCCACGGTTTTCTTCTCTGCTCTGTTTTTTGCATAGTACATGGAGTCACTGATACATTTCCTTTTCGATTTGTGAGAATATAGGTGGCTCAATTTAAATTGGCCCCAGTGGAACTAATAATAATGTCTTCGGGGAACATGCTACCAAAACTCGACAGGCATTCTTTGGCTATAGCTATGATTTTAAGTAATTTTTTTACATCTAACATGGTTACATATAAGTGATCAAATACAACTAAATATCTCACATATAAATAAATGTTTTCTTGTATTAAGTAATTTCATGATAAACATAAAAAAGAATGCTGGGAATATGTGTCTGCACATAAAAATATAGGTTAGTTAAAAACACATAAATTATAGAGGAAAGAGAAATGGAAGTATCTATACACATAATATGCACAGGAGTGCAGCGGAAGTATATGAAACACTACTAATTTAGGTATACAAATATATGTTTGCACATTAGTCAGTCTGAACATTAGTTCGACTTCTATACATCTTTTAGGTAAACTGTAGCCAAATGAGAAAGTTAGCCTGCCTCACAGTATGCTTGGTATAGTTTAAAATATAACAGTGACTATAAAGATATTTTCTCACAATGTAGGAAAGCAAAACTAAAGTATTTGAAGACTGTAGGCATCTATATTCATGCTGATATTTCTTGTCAATGTTTTGAAAATTACCGATGTGTAATCAAGCTTTTCTAATAGTAATAGCTTTTTCTTTTTTCTCCACAGAGAGTAATGATTTTTTAAAATCATAATGGTAATTTAAAAAACAAAACTTTTCAGCTTTTGTACTGCAACATGAGTTACTTTGCTGCATGTTTTCTGGTTGAGGACTAACACAGTTACATAAACAGTTCAGAAGACTAATGTCTCCCTGTGCAAATACCTCTGTGTTTAACACAGAAAAATGTCATATCTATTTCTGTGATCAGAACTAGGACTCAGGATTGAGATCTGACTAAACAAAGAAATGTCTACCACATGGACTCTAATGAGAGTTAAATATTCTAATGAAAGGCTAATTCATTATTCAGAAAGGAATGAAAGTCATGATAAATAGCAAATAAGCCCCGTTCTCAGCTTATCTTAATACAGGAGAAGGAAGATTTTGTTCAGAAGTGAGAAGAATAAAAGCAAATACTATTAGTACAGCAGGATTCTGAAGACCGTGACATGGCGATGCAGAAAGTGTTTCCCTCTGTTGTTCTGTGCTCTACGGTCTGCAGTGATTCAGGGTAAGGTAGTTCCACTCACGCTCTCAAACAGAATAGTTGTAAATTAGCACAATTGCTTTAGGACTCATTTTTCCATCTACGAGTTCCTGAAAATACACTAATTGGGATACTTAAAAACAAAAATACAGATGAACTACAAAGCGAGACCCTGTCTCAAAAAAAAAAATACAGAAACTTATTTTTCAGGTTTTTAAAGACAACAGATCAAATTCTTCTATGAAATATTTAAAAACACTTTGTAAATAAAATCCAAATGAGTTATTGTATTTAACTGTATGTTACATACTTGGCAGAATTTATTCCGGCTGTTAGCCTGAAAAGAAAAATAACTGATGAAACTTAGTAAAAGCATGAAATTTAAGGAATACATTATGAGAAAACAGAAGTATGTATATAAATAATGAAAAAAATTCCTGAATCTACACATTATGCTGTTAGCGTCAGTAACGTTTGCTTACAGTAGTCCTTTGATAAGTAGCCTGAGGTCCGAGACCATTCATAACGTTAGAATCAGCCGAGACGCTGGCTGGAGCTTGAATACACCAAATGCCTTCTCTTGTGTTTTTGATGCTTCAGCTGGAATGCCGGCAACAACATGGTTTGTTATTCTATCACTTCTTAATGTTAGACTGTAGCTCCAAGAAGGCAAAGCAGCAGCTGTTGGGTATCACTGTCCCGTGGGCCTTGGGCACAGGGCAGGAGGCCACAGGCTCAGAGGATGGTGAGGCTCCGGTCTTCCAAGAAAGAAGTACGGAGAGGGCAAAGGGATTGAGATGCGTGCATAGTCACATTCAGAGTTGATCTGCATAGAGCAGATCAAAAATGGGCATCTGAAATGAACAGATACTTTTCAGAAGAAGAAGTAAAAGCTGCCAAGATGTATAAGAAGAAGTGCACAACATCTCTGGTCATTCAAGAAATGCAGATGAAAACAACACTCAGATTTCATCTCACTCTACAAAGAATGGCTGCTATCTTGAAATTAGTCAGCAGCAAATACTGATGAGGAACCTTTCTCCACTGTTGGTGGGAATGTAGACTGGTGCAACCACTAGATAGATCAGTGTGCAGCTTCCTCAAAAAAAAAAAAAATGAGGATTAGAGGTCCCAATTGACCCTGCTATTCTCCTGCTAGGGATAGATATGAAAGAATGAAAAGATTCATAGCACAGTGACATATGTACACCCACGTTTCTAGCGACTCAGTTTGTAATAGCTAAATCTTGGAAACAACCCACATGCTTGTCAACTGGAGACTGGAAAAAGATGTGGTTTTCCTTAAAATGCAGCATTACTCTGCCTTAAAGTATGATAAGTTCAAGACATTTATACTCAAATGGATGTACCTTCAGGACATACTCATAAGTGAAATAAATAGGTCACAGATGTGTAAATATCATATCTTTTCTCTGGTGTGAGCAACTGAAGATGTAAATGAGTTCTAGAATGCATGAGGGATATTGTGAAATAGAAAAATTCAACAGGAAATAAGGTGGAGGGGTAAGAAGAAATGTGTTGGTAATAAAAAAAGGGAAACAAAGCTTATGTATGTAGGGTGGGGGCCATAGGGTGGGTAGGGGAATGGGAAAAAATGAGAATTAATGTGTCATATATGGGAACAAATTCTCGTTGAGTGTGATCATGATGTGTATATACAATGTACCAATAAAGATTCAAAAAAATTAAACTT
Source organism: Thryonomys swinderianus (assembly GCA_004025085.1). Lineage (NCBI taxonomy): Eukaryota > Metazoa > Chordata > Mammalia > Rodentia > Thryonomyidae > Thryonomys > Thryonomys swinderianus. Next base: position 12,296 of record PVIC010050207.1, read on the forward strand.
TAATTACATTATTAAAATTTACGTTATTTTTCCAGTTTGGGGTGAATCCTAACCTTCCCAGATAGTGTAATGTGTCTTGTCTTGCATCCTGCATGACCACATGCAAAAATAAAATATGTAAAGTTATAATAAATACATAAAAATGCTAATCCACACAGTGGAAATATATTAAGTCCATTTCTACATTTTCTTGTTTTTGCCTGTTTTTCAGCAGTGACACTAGATGAACAGATCCAATATTTTTCCCCTAAATATTTCCTATCCAAGACTTTCTATTCCACCATCTATTTTACCTTTCACCTTACTGACTTTATTATTAAATGTTGTTTGATATTTAACATTTTTTCTTGGTGTGTCTCCTACATTTTATTCATATCATGATTTTCATACAGGCTCTACAAGGAGAAACCTGTATAATCATGTTACTTTTTTTTTTTTTTTTTTTTTTTTTTTTTTTTTTTTTTTTTTTTTTTTTTTTTTTTTTTTTTTTTTTTTTTTTTTTTTTTTTTTTTTTTTTTTTTTTTTTTTTTTTTTTTTTTTTTTTTTTTTTTTTTTTTTTTTTTTTTTTTTTTTTTTTTTTTTTTTTTTTTTTTTTT
>PVIC010050208.1:0-12798 GCA_004025085.1 Thryonomys swinderianus
TACTAATAGAGTACTATTTTTTACAAATGGAAATGAATGAAAATCAAGATACTGATTTAAAAGAAAGTAGAGAATATGAAGACAACTTTGAAAAAGACCTTGAGTTGTTACCAGGTTCAGGTTGCTATGGATTCCTGAGCAAGGTGTCTTTCCTAGGGTCTTGTTGTCCTGCACAAAGGACTGGATGGGAAACAAAGTAATGAGGTTTACAGGTATTAAAGGTGAGGAAAGAAGGGAGAAGTGTTCTGAGAAGAAAAGCTCTCCAGAATGAGTGTAAAATATGCCCTGCATGCAGGGTGGCCTGCTGAGAAGGAAAGCAGTGACCGCAAAGCCAGTGGCTACCGGCTTCTATACCCCACACCGATGTCAGATCTCGGCTGTCCTATCAAAAACCTGCTTGTTTTTAACCATCACACGAAACAGTTAAAAAAATAAAATAAAAAGGAAACAAAGCTTACGTATATAGGGGTGGGGGATTGTAGGTTGAGTAGGGGAATGGGAAAAAATGAGAATTAAGTCGTGTCATATACTGGTACACATTCTCAATGTTCAGTGTGATCGTGAGGTGTATATACAACATACCAATAAAGATTCAAAGGGGGGGGGCCTGCTTGCTGTTGTGCCAGAGTACTTGGAGGTAACCTTCTCTGTTTGCTATCAGGAAACTATTCTGCGCATGTGTCCCAGCTGTGATTGACAGGTTGTGCCCGCTTACACAGCTGGTTTGCCACACCCTACTCTCCTGCCTCACTTCCCTCCCAAGAGACAGAAACCCCCATCATCCTTTATGGGTTGCTGAGGGAATGGAGGTCTCCATCCTCTTGTGGCTACTTCTGCCAGAAGGGGCTACAGGCCCTACCTAATGGGATTACATGCTCTTGAACCTTAGGGTGTTGTGGCTCACTGGGGACTGAGGGAAACTGTCATAATAACGGGGAGAAGAGAGCTAGTGCCTATACGTGGAGAACTGTTGGGCTAAGCTTGGTGAATTTGTTACAGAATCCTGTGGAAGCAAAGAAAGGTATTAGACTGGGTACCAGAGCCTCTACTTTATCTACACTAGGAGAGTCACAACCAGAGTCTTGCTTTTTTTTCGGGGGGGGGGGGTGGTGAGGACAGGGTCTCACTTTGTAGTTCAGGCTGGCCCTGAGCTCACTATGTAGCCCAGGCAAGCCTCGAACTCAGTGATCCTCCTGTCTCTGCCTCCCGAGTGCTGGGATTACGGGTCTGAGCCACCACGCCTGGCATTTGCCTGTGTGGTGCTAACTGCCAGTGGGCATGAGGCCCCACGCCTGGTGGTGCTGTACCTGGTTACCAGGGATCAAACCAGGAACCTTGGGTTTGGTAGGCAGGCTCCAGAACCACTGAGCTAAATGTCTGGAACCCAAGTCTTGCTTTTGAAGACGATCCTCAGATCTTCCAGACTTCACAAGAGTAGCTTTCAGAATTCTTTTAGGTGGGCTTTTACCTCAGTCAGTTCAGATGGAGGCAGCTTTGTCCTAGAAAGGTGGATCCAGCTCTCTATTTCTACTACCTTTACTGCAGTGCATGTGTAAAGGATCACTGAAAAGGGCCCCTTCTGTTCTGATTTTAACTGGTCTGCAGGAGCCCCTTCTTTCAGAGTTTTAAGACAGAAAGCCCCCCCCCCCATGTCACGCCTTGAGCAGACTTGTATTCCAGTGCAGTTTGAGGGCTATTTAAAGCCTGTGTGAGGGCTATTGGCATCATCAGAGCTGAGACTCGGAGGTCTCTCTGCAAAGTTTTTCCAGGGTTAACTCTAGGGTCTGGCTGCCTCTCTTGACCTTTCAGGAGGACTGACCGTCTCCCTGCTTTATTCCCAAAGCCTTCGCTATTCCCTGGTATTTGACAGGTAAAAGACCCATTGCACTCAGAAAACCCCCAGGGAGAATTTCTCAGAGCCTTTGAATGGTGAAATCCTCCAAGGCCTTTGAAAGTGCAAATCCCATTCCAGTGAAAAAACAACAACATATTTAATGACTGTTTCTCTTATCAGGATACAGCTGATATAATAAAATGATAAAGGAACTGTTCTTTTCCCTTCCTTTTTTGAAAGCGCTAGTGGAAGGCTGACATTATTGTCCCCTTCCAATACTCTCATTCTCCCTGTAGCAAAAAAAACTTTTAGAATATAGCGCCATAGGAGGTAGGGATGGCAAAACTGGCTGGAGGGGTTGGTGACACCTGTTAATTACAAGGCCCAGGGCACCACCACATGACTCTCAGGACTCTTGTGTTGAACTTCTCATGAACTCCCACAAGATGTGGATGGCATAAAAAGACCAGACCTCATGAGAAGCTCACTACTGTAACTCCTCCCATTCGTCCCTGGGTCTGGGAGACCCAGTGTATACTTCTATTGTTGTTCTCTTCATCTTTTTTCTCTTTGTTTCTTCTGCAGAGCTTGCTCTCCTTTTACCCCCTTCACCTTTATTTTCAAATAAACTTTTGGCACCATTTTTGCCTTACTTGTCCAATTCTTGGTTGGAGACAAGAAGGGCCTGGACTGCTTTTGTAAGGAAGTACTCAGCGATGGGGCTGTAGTCTCAGTCCTCCCTCTCATGGCAGATCCCTATCCTGTTCGCTCCCAGATTCCAGAAGACACAGTTTGGTTCTCAAGTCGTAGACCTCAAAGATAATTTCTTTGCTCTTTCCCTGTACTCAGAATCCCACTCAGCAAAAAGGTGAAAGCTATCTCTAAACCTCTGTGATGCTGGGACTGACTCACAATGGGATGCTAAGATTAAGGGTGCCCATCCTGGGTGTTATCTCCCCTAAGGCAGGTAGCCTGGATAGAATGTAAGAGGCAGAAAGAAAACTGTTGTTGCTGCTTGCTGCTTGCTGCATTCTGCTTACCCTGCTTTGCCATGGACTATTTCTCCCATGCAATACCCCTCTGGCATGCTACCTTGAATTGGAGCCAACCAACTATGAACTGAAACTTCTACACAAACGGTAGGCCACCATAATAATTTCCTCCTTTCTTCTGAATGAATTGTGATAGTAGTACATCCTGTAGACATAAAAGAATAATGGAATGATATAGACAACTCTACAATCAACAAATTAACAAGAATTTGGTAAAATCTGATTCCTCAAAAAACACAATTTACTGAAGTATATCCAGTATGATGTTTGTATAATTTTTAAAGTCCTATAACTATTAAGGAAGGTATACTCATAATTTTAAAACTCCCCACGAGTCTCTGGACCCAAGTGACCTTACCACTGAATTCTACCAGACATTTAAAGAAATAATAAGACATTTCTATACAATCTCATCCAGGAAATAGAAGTCCAAGGAACATTTTCTAATGCCAATATTATCCTGATGCCAAAGTCACACAAATATATTTAAAAACAGAAAAGTTAGAGATCAATATCTTCTGTGGATAGCAAATTTGAAATTCCTAACAAAACATAGCAAAGAGAATTCAAGAATATATATAAAGGGGCCAGAGATTTAGCTCAGTGGTTTCAGAGCCTGTCTAACAAGAGCAAGGTCCCTGGTTTGATCCCGGTAACCACATACAACAATACCGGGCATGGTGCTCACACCCACCAGCAATCAGTACCACATACCAAATGCCGGGTGTGGTGGCTCATGCCTGTAATCCCAGCCCTCAGGAGGCAGAGGCAGGAGGATTGCTGAGTTTGAGGTTTGCCTGGGCTACATAGTGAGCTCAGGGCCAGCCTGAACTACAAAGCAAGACCCTGTCTCAAAAAAAAAAAAGGAGAATATATAAATAACTACATACCACCATCAAAGAAAGACTATTCCAGGGAGGCAAAGTTGATTCATTATTGGACAATCAATCAGTAATAATCTATCATATTGACAGACTGCAAGAGAAAGGTTACATTTTTATATAAAATGAAGTATAAAAAGCATTTTAACAAAATTAAATACTCACAGTAAATACTCTCAGAATACTCACATGAGAACTTCCTCAACCTAGTAAGAAACATCTCCAAAAAACCTACAGATTAAGATATTTATAGGAACATTAACTCATCAGTTTAACTGTAAAACCATAAAACTTTTAGAGGAAAACATGGGAGAAAATCTCTAGGACTTATTGTTTGGTGAAGAGTTCTTAAATATGACACCAAAAGTATAACCCATAAGAGAAAAGGACTCACAAATAGGATCTCATCAAAATTAAACACTTTCACTCTGTAAAAGACCCTGTCAGGAGGTGAAGGCCAGATGCAGATTGTCACATATGACAGAGGACTCCTCAAACTTCAACATCGTTAGGCATCAGATAGATACAAGTTAAAACAGTGATGAGCTGTTACTACTTGAGGAGACTGAGGCAGCTAGAATTCGCAAGACAGAGAAAGAGCTCTAGAAATCTGCATAGAGATCTACTTGAATCTTTGGCTGAATAAGAATCTCTGTATGGGCAGTGAAAACTCAGAGCAAGAGAAAATATTCAAGGGACCTCTAAGCCAAACAATTCTCAGAACTCACACAGTGTTGGAATTATTTTAATTTCTATAAACCACAGTGGACTTTATGGAATATATGGTCAAGGGTGGGACTTGGTAGAAACCCCAAGAGGGTCAGATTTAGAGTAGAAGGTACTAGAGTATAAGGCGACCTGTATCTGCCTGAAGTAATCTAAAAATCAACCTTCAACAGGATTGAGACAGACGGTGAGGCTATTATTTGCCTCCAAGGGCAAAGCTAAACACAAGTGAAAATAAGGCAACACCATAGGACTAAATCTAGGATTAAAATACCACGCATCCAATCAAAGATTACTAGGCATGTGAAGCAGTAAACGCTACTCATACCAAGATGAAAATGGTAAAAAGAATGATGTAGATGATAGGAACATGACAGGAGACGATTCAAAGTATCACACCATGGCCAAGTGCCAAAAAGAAACTAATGGACTATAAGCCATAGAATTAAAGAAATATTCAGGAGTCTACAGTGACATAAATGAATAGAGCAGAAGGGGTAGCTCTTCCTCGCGGGAGACCAGATGGGAAGATTGAGCCTAATCAGTCTCCTAAGTGAACACTAAAAAGGAAGGCATGCGAGTGCGCTGACGTGCTGCAGAGAAAGGTAAAAACACCTGAGGTGAAGTTATTTACCTGGACAAGTACCACGGAGGGAGGGAGACAGGTGGACCTTGTGAACTCTAATTGCTCATGCCCATGTCTGGGTGAATAAGGCCAAGGTGTGCCAGTCACAAGAAGGCTCCCTGTGGAAGGGAGCCATGAGCCCCCAGCTGTGCGCATGTTAACTGATTCAGTGTGTCTTCATTTTTCACCCCCCTCACCCTTGGTCAGGTACAACGCGGTAGACTGGTTCCTATACTTCCTTTCACTAGAAGTTCAACTGGTGAAGGTAGAATTATGGCACTAGAAAATTAGCATTCAGAAAATATCATAATAATATTGAGGGCAAGAATTTTCATTAGATGTTAAAAATTCAAATTAATTCAAGGTATTTGACTCATAAAGTAATCCCAGGTGGTAGTACCTCTAATGAGGAAATAGTAGATTTAACAGTGGAAGAACCTACCAGACACTATCTGAACCAAATGATAAAAGTTAATATCATAAATAAGACTCATGGCTATCTTGTATCTCTTTTTATTTTCGAAACACATTCTCCATAAGTTGGTATTTGCCCAGTCTGGCCTCATATTTGCAAAAGAAAACAACAAGCAAACAAATAAAAATATGGTTTTCCAGGTGTGATGATACGTACTTGTAATCCCATCACACAGGAGGCTGAGGCAGGAGGATCGCCATGAGTTCAAGCCCAGCTTGAACTACAAAATACATACTACATAATGAGACCCTGCCTCAAAACAAAAAAAAAAAGTAACACAAAACAAACAAACAAAAATTTCCTGCCTCAGCTTTCCAAGAAACTGAGATTATAGGTGTGTGCTACATTTATAGGTGTGTGCTACATCTTGCACTTCTTGGTTAAATGCAGTAGGAAGAACACAACATGACTTCTGTGGTATTCTTGAAAGAACTGCATAACCTCGGTCTAATTGTGAAAAAACACTGGAGAGATTTTAAGTTGAGGGTGACTGTGAAAAATAACGACACGGAGGGAACATGACAACTAGTTTACTATAGGAACACGGACTGATCTGGGGCCAGAAAAATAACACGAGTGTACAACTGCTCAAATTTGAATAAGGCATTACATACATTACTAATATCGAATCCGTGTTAATTTCCTGGGTTCGTTTATTGGTACTATGGCTACTCCAGATGCTAGAAAACTCACAGCCATCATAACTCTTAATGATGAGTAGGAATGTTTTCTTGCCTAAGTTTAGGAGAACGCCTTCAGCAGTTTTTCTCACTATTTGAATGAAAGTCCTACTCGCTACAGGATTAAAAAGAGAAATAAGGGCCGGAGGGTTAGCAAGCGCAAGGTCCTGAGTTCGATCCCAGTAACCACATAGAATGCTGGGCGTGGTGACTCATGCCCACCAGCCATCAATACCATATACCACAGTGCCGGGCATGGTGGCTCACGCCTGTCATCCCAGCACTCGGGAGGCAGAGGCAGGAGGATTGCTGAGTTCGAGGCTTGCCTGGGCTACATAGTGAGCTCAGAGCCAGCCTGATCTACAAAGCGAGACCCTGTCTCAAAAAAAAAAAAAAAAAAAAAAGAGAGAAATAACAGCCTAAACACTACAAAGCAAAAGTAAAACTTTATCACTGAAATAACCATGTAGAAAATCCTTAAGAGTCTATCACACAGGCTACAATTGATAAGTTTAATAAAGTTGTAGGATACAAGGTTAAAATATAAAAATCAATTATAGGGCCGGAGGGTTAGCTCAGTGGTTCCGGTGCCTGCCTCACAAGCTCAAGGTCCTGAGTTCGATCCCCAGTGACCACATATAATGCTGGGCGTGCAAACACGCCCACCAACAATCAACACCGCATACCACAATGCCGGACTGGTGGCTCACGCCTGTAATCCCAGCACTCGGGAGGCAGAGACAAGAGGATTGCTGAGTTCACGGTGGCTTGCCTGGGCTCCATAGTGAGCTCAGGGCCAGCCTGAACTACAAAGCAAGACCCTGTCTCAAGAAGAAAAAAAAATCAATTATATTTCCATATATTACATTCTAATAGCAAACATCTAGGGAAAATGGCATGACAGCAGCCCAAATCATGAAATATTTAGAAATAAATTTAAAGGCAAGATCTACCCACTGGAAACCTAAATAGACATTTCTGACTAAAAGAAAATATTCCTGTTGACAATTTTCCCCAAACTGATCCACAGATTCAGTGAGATCTCTATCAAAATCCTAGCAAATGTAAAGAACCCAGGATATAGGGGATACTACCATTACCTGCTTTGAGGATTTACTGTAATGCTATAGCAATCAACACAGTTGTAAATTAGCTGAAGGTTAGCCACGCAGACTTGTGAAACCCAAAATCTAGAAATAGGCCCCTTACATATATAGATGACTGACTTTATACAAAGATGAAAGATTAACTTAATGGAGGGAAATATACACAATAAATAGGGCTATAACATCATTTGGGGAACTAGATTCCCTAAGGAAAAACAAGAGTCGACCCTTAACTCATACATTAAAAAAAAAAAAAACCAAGATAGACTGCATAAAGGTTTATAATTTTCAACATAATGCCCAGCTTATAAACATTCTGCAATTTAGCTCATTAATTTTTACGTTAGGTAAGAGATGAGAAAACAAAGAGACAACCTCAAACACAAGTGAGTGAATAAATTGTCTATCCAAGCAAAGGACTATTACTCAGCAGCAAAGACAAGCAAACTACTGATCCATGGTTGAATCTCAAAACGCATGTAGAGCAAAAGCCAGTCACAAAAGAGGTCATACGGTATAATTAATATCTTTATGAAACTCAAACGGCAAGGCTCACTTGTTCTAACAGAAAGCAGGCCAAGGCACTGAAGCCTCGAGGCTGGTGAGGATCACTGCCGAGGGACACGGAGGAGAACGCCTTTGTCTAGATTGTGGTGATGGTTACAAACGGATACCTGTTCTTCGAAACTCTTCAGATAGCACATTTCAGATGGACCTAATTTTTTATGAATTACACCCCTCAGTAAAGCTCCTTTTAAAAAGTTAAGCTTAAATATTATAATTTTCTGCTCATCCCTAAAACCTCATCGCCTGCATCCGTGGTCGCCTGAGAGACAGACAGACAGACAGACAGACGGGTGGGCAGACAGACGGAAGTACGCAGGCACGCACGCAAAACTACAGTTAAACCGCCCTCGAATGTGTCTTCGCAGGAGGACCAACAGAAAGTCTCGCGCCTCGCAGGGAGCGGTTGACGGCGTGACCACGCCCACATTGCCTAGACAACCAACCCCCCTAGGGGGCTGGACCAGCCTCGCAGGCTCAGCGGTCAGACGAGCTAGGTGCAGAACTGCTAGCGGAGCTCTCGGGGTGCAGACACCCTTAGGCGGGAAGGAGGCTTGGACACAGGGAATGCTGGCCCCTTTTACCCGGAGCCCTCACCTAAGGCTCGCCAAAGAGGAGCTGCTCTCAAAGCCACAACTGAGGACACGGGCCCGGGCAGAGGAAAGCTGGTGTCAGGAGTCCCCAACTGGGGTGGCCACAGGTGTCGCCACATGGGGGGCAGAATGAGAGGGGAATGGGGAAATGGGAATGACGCAAAAGCTCCAACCGGATCTATATGACTATATGGTGATAAAGTAGTCTGCAGAAAAGCAGATGAATATATCAAGGGAGAGTAGGCTGTTTGCAGAAAATAAGATGAAGCGAAGCGGTGCAGAGTGTAGCAATATGCAAATCCTAAAGGTCAGCCCGGGCAGGCTGGGGTAATTGTGCAGAAAATGTAACTCAGAGCTTCCCTTCAAGCCAGAGTACAGAGGCCACATTAGACTCTTTGATTAGAAGCATTAAGGGGCGGGGGAGATACCCAGCTTTCCTGACTTCTGGCCGAGATCACAGACCACAGCGTCTTATTTGTCTGTGTCCGAAACAGGCATTCAACATAAATGTGAGAGACACTCCAGCTGCACCCCCATGTCACTCTGGAAGACCAGTTGGTCCCCTGTCCCACCCTACCTTCAGGAGACCGGCTAGGCTGCCAGGCCCCCGGGTCGTCTCTAGCTCTCCACAGACCTTTGCCTTTCTTTCTCCCTCCTCTCTTGGGGGCTTACTTACTGGTCCTTTGTATTTATTCCTCCTAATAATAGGTAGCACAAAGCCAAGTGCCATATGTTCACTAGCTCTGTTTCTGAGAGCTCTTCTGTCTTATACAAAGTCTATGTTCAACATAACCTTAGGGATTCGACCTCCATGGAAATAAAAGAAACAGGAGATGGAGGGTGAACTCGAAGTATTTTTCCATGCCTGTCGTAAGGAAGGATGGGGGGCTGGAGCCCTCCAGATCTGAGATCCAGGGCAGGGTAGACGGATGTTTTAAGTGGGAGTGACGTCCATAACATTGAAAGAGCTTCTTGAAAAATAGTACAGAATTACAAATACAAAAATAAGCCTCAGGGCTTTGAGAGTGTGGGTCTCCGAAGGTTGCGCTGCACCCTATGATCTTGAGACTGAAGGCCAGAGACCAGCCAGGGAGCTAGTGGAGCTACACAGGAAGCTGGCAAAGACACGGTGGCAAGCGGAAGGCTAGGAAGGCGTCTGACGTCAGACTGCCCAGGTTTGTGTACCTGGATTGTATTTGGCTGGTTTGGGGAGAAGCAGGTGTTTATTTTTTTTTTTTAGCTGAAATCCAGTGATTTGAATCTATATAAGGTTGAGGAAACGAGCCTAGTTTTCTTGTACAAGGCAATGAAAAATGCTTACCAAAGTCCAGGCCTGGATACAGGCAATAGATGAAACCCAGGAGGTAGATGGAAAAGGAAGCAACCTATTCAGTGACATGAGGTGATTTAAGGGCCAAGCAGGCCGATTCCCAATCAATGGACCTTCGCGCTGGGTGTCCGAGAATAACTGTACCATTAAGAGAAACATAGTGGTTGGAATAGGTACAGAACTTAAGGGGAGACCGGCGCTTGGGATTGCCTGGGGGATACCTGGGAACGCAGGACTAGAAAAGATGCTCTTGGTAATGGGAAGCAGTCATTCATTCATTTCTTCATTTAACACACATTTATTGGTAACCTCTGGCACATCCAGCCCCTATGTTAGGTGCCAAAGGGGATGTAAGGGATGAAGTGGTCCTTCCCTTTGAAGAATTAAACTTAGGCTCTGGAGACAGAAGAGATAAGAGGCAAAGCTAGCGGATTAAGGCCAGCCTTTGGGGGGCAAAAATGTGACCCAGAGATGGTGTGTGGCCTCTGTCACCTTGTTATCTTTCCAAACAGTCACCTTCTGGATATCCCTTCTCTTCGATTCCACTGTTTCCCCCCAAATGGCACGCTTGCCTAAAGAGAATGATGTCCCCCAAGAGGTCACCGGTGTCCTTGACCGGTAGATATGATGCCAGAGTTCACTGAATGAACAAACGGGCAAAAGCACCTGGAGGCTGGCGGAGGGTTGTGGCTTGTGGAATTCACATACGGGGAGCGGAGCAGGCGGAGCAGGCGGAACAGGCCTCCTCCCGAGAGGTAACAGCCAGACTCCAGCTGCCAGAAACCACCCTCATATACGGATAGATCTTTGGAAGTCGTACAACCTCAAGTATTAGGAGGAAGAAGGCAGTTAAGGTAAACCCTAAGGAGGTCATGTGACTATCAATCTAGGGTGGCTTTACCAAGTATGAAAAAACTAAAAGAAAACGGGAATAAGGACACGAGGCGGGTGGAATGAGGCCCGCAAGTCGAGAATCAGGTCGGTCTAACTCACTATCCTGAGGGTGTTTCCTTAGCAATTCACCGTGTTAGTAGAACTGTAGTACAGAGGTGATCTCACTAGTAGTTTCTTTTTAACTTCTATCCCTAATGTGTGTTTCGATTCCTTGCTTCAAAATACTCTTTTTGAACCGATGTGCACTGTAGGGATGTCAAGGCAAAGTAGGCACTAATGCATATTTTTTTCCCACAGGCCTTCCCCAAGCAACGTGCTTTGGAATCTTAAGCCTGTGTCTAGCACTTTTTTGTTCTTCTGCCCTGGATATACAGGTGACAGTCTGGAAATGTCACCCCATCTCACACACCCTTCCCTGCCCTTGGAGGTAAGGAGCTGGCTGTCAGCTGCCCCAACAGCCCAACTCTGCTGCCAGATTGGACCCAGTCTTCCAGTGGTAGCTCAAAGGTCAATTCTTCAGTGACGTGTTGGGACTAATCGGGAAGTTTCTCTCTCATGAGGCTTTGGTCATAGCTCTAGGGGTGACTTTCCCATGTTTTGTAGTGTTTGCTTGATGGACAGCTGCGGGCAGCACTAGGTCTTATTCATCATTGTATTGTAAGCTTGTGCCATCCCAGCCCAGGTCCTGGGACCTAGACACTCCTCAACAAAGAGTCAGAGAGTGACCCAGCCACTAATGAGATCCACAGGTTGGTTTACCTCAGTAATTTGACATCAAGCCAATAGCTCATGCGCTTTTCAGACATGAGTCATTGGAGTTCTCAGAAAGCCTGAACATGGCCGACTTGCTGTGTCTGTGCTACCATTACTTCCAGTCTCCTTCGTGCGTTGAGTTCTCTTCACCTGCATAAATAAAGAAATGGAGGCTAAGAGTAAAGGAAGAGGTAGCAAATTCATTTGCTATTTATTCTCACTCAGTCACCAAGTCGGGTAGAATGTCAAATCCAAGGATAAAGATTTGTGGCCATTTCTACAAATGGCCCCGCACTCGCTTAGCAACGAGCAGGCCATTTATCTACCAAGAAAAGCTCTTTTTTCCCGATGGTCTCTGGAATGAGCCTCCCCGTGACAAGTGCTCAGAGAGTCCACAACATCCAGACCACAGGCCCATTACCTGCTCCAAAGCCCAGCCTGGTACCGAGCGCTCAAACACCCAGCACCCCATCTACCTGTGACACGGATATACAAACCTGGGTGACCCTGGGGATCCAATGAGAAGTCAGAGAGTGCCACCTGCTCCCCTCTCCCTTGAGAACCCACACATCCCCAGCTCCTGCAATCTCATATTCAAGGAGAAGAGGGCTGGGGAGAGGATAAGAAAGAGATGGGAACACAGGGGGGTCCCTGAATGCGTCACTTGTGCTAGCCCGGCCTGGAAGTCCCCGGAGAAAGCCTAGACTGGGGCCTCACTGGCTGCAGCCACCATCCCCAGGCTCACGGAGACCCTCCCCTGGGCTTGTGCTCCTCTGTTCAGCTCAGCTGCAAGTCGGCCATGCTGTGTACTAACAGCATCTCGGCCACTCAACCCTGTGCTCGGCCTGGCATCCGTGAGCCCCGAGAGGCGGAATGACAAGCCCTGGGGACTCCTCCTGCTCTGCTGGGCCGTCCCCACGAGCCCCACCTCTCACGTGCTGCTCACACCTCAGTCCCCCATCCCCCTCCCGGAGGTTTCTACCCCCCGGCCTCAGCATGCTGTGGGCCTGCTCCGGACAATGCTGAGTCAGAACCGAGGCTGGAAAGAGAAGGGGAGGCCGAGAGCAGGAGGGGCACCTCCACGGACACGCAAGCATGGGCTCCGATCTGTTGTGACGTTTGACATACTCAGCTCTGATCCGACGTATCATTGCTGTGAAATGTTCAAGAGGCTTCTAAGGGCTGCTGCCGAGAGCCAAGACTCAATGCGGTTTTACTTCCTCAAGATCTCTTCCTCCTACTTCTACGGCCAGCCACACTTAATAGCCAGGTCCGGGCCGGAGGG
>PVIC010050209.1:0-12925 GCA_004025085.1 Thryonomys swinderianus
TCCCTACCCACTCCCCCCTCCTCCCCCTTTATACATGCTCTTTTATTTTCTTTCTGTATCATATTTATTCCTTCCCCTCATCACATTCCCACACCAAGTTTCCTATAGAAATATTCCACTCTATAAAAGCTGTCCTACTTTCTAGAACTCATTTGCATCTACAGGTGTTCATGCCAAAGAGAAGATCCGGGAATTGTCTTGGAAACAACCCAAATGTCCATCAACTGGAGAGTGGATAAAGAAGATGTGGTTTTTTTACAAAATGGAGTATTACTCTGCCATAAAGAAGGACAAGATTGATCCATTTAGGTGCAAATGGAGACATCTGGAGGATATACTAATAAGTGAAATCAATAGATCACAGATAGACAATTCCTAGGGGATGTTTTTTGACTGTGCTCTTCCCCGCCGCCCTGGACTCCTGGAGAGGTGGGTGATCACAGGCGAATTCGAAAGACTGGAAGAGTGGAGCCCGGAAGGCCGGGCTGCAGGAGTCTCTCCGCCTGCCTCCCTGTGTATATTCTGCAGCAGGCCGACTTAGCTTCACATTCTGCCTCCAGCCATGCTATTTGCTCGCAGATCAAGGATAGGTTGGGTCAGAGTTCCCCAGTTTTCAGAGGTCATGAGTATTCATAAGGCAGTATCTGGAGTTTTAGATTGAGGATGTCTCAACACTTTGGCATATTTCTGAGCTTCCTGATTTCAAACCTTTAAAACTGGAATCACTGTTTGCACCAGCCGTAGGGCAGCTCTGGGGCACACTGACTTGCTGTGTACCTTGAGGACCTGTCCAAGAGAGGCTGTCTCCAAGCTGTTGGGGATGTCCTTAACAACGGATTATCCCTCATTCGCTTAACAGCAGCAGCGTCAACAGCAAGATTTAACATCACAAAGAAGACAGACTTGAGAAAAGGTGCTCAACTGCCTGCTGGGAAGCAAGCAGCAGGGTGCCCCCCAAGTGGCTAAGAGCCCAAAGGAGAGAAGGGTTTTAGGCTTTGGGTCACTCAGATGGGAGACTGAGTCCTAGATTGGATGCTTAGAATCTGTGGCACCTTCAGCAGTTTGTTTAAATCACTCCGACACTTACTGTCTTTAGTTGTAAAGTGATAGTTGACAGAGCCGTGTCTGTTGGCTTGGTCTACAAATCAGTTAGCGTCTGGCCTTAGGAACCACTCAGTAACCATTAGCTAGTCTTTAAAGTACACCAGAACTGACCAGAGATTTAGCTCTGTGGTTCCGGTGCCTGCCTAGCAAGCACAAGGTCTCAAGTTCGATCCCCAGTAACCCCATACAACAATACTGGGTGTGGTGACTCACGCCCATCAGCAGTTAGTACCACATGCCACAGTGCCAGTTGTGGTGGCTCAGATTTGTGATCCCAGCACTTGGGAGACAGAGGCAATTGGATTGCTGAGTTTGGAGGCTTGCCTGGGCTACATAGTGACATAGTGAGCTCAGGGTCAGCCTGAACTACAAAGCGAGACCCTGTCTCAAAAGCAAAACAAAACAAAACAAAACAACCCACCAGGACCTTCTTCAGTAATACATGTGGACTAAAGTGATCTAGTTGGAGATCAGATGAACCTCAGCATAAAGGCTAGTTCCAACCAGCCACCCCCCCCGCCCCCCATGACCTTGACTTTGCCCAAAGACACATCTGGCCTTTGGCATGTCATACCCAATAGCTGTTTGTTTAGGGAGAGAGCCGGAGATCTGAGGCTGGGGCCAACTCTGGAATAAAAAACCAGGTGCATGATTCAGAGAGAGGGTTTTCGGTCACCTAGCTGCTGGGGTACACCCCAGGCAGGAGTCTATCCATCATGCTTATGCAGTGGGCCCCAGTAAAAACTCTGGAGATGAGGCACAGGCCAGCTTCTCTGCTTGGCAATACTTTGTGCAAGTTTCGTGCACTGAACTGAAGAGTAATGAGTCCTGGCTCCATAACTGGAGGATCCCAGTCACGATGCGTTTGGAAACTTTCTGGGCTTAAATCTGTGTGCTTATTCCCTTAGGTGATTTTAATCTGTATTTTTTTTTCCTATAATAAACTGTAACTGGGCAAAAAAGAGACAATAACAGCACAACTTCTTGGCTCTAGTTTTTAAATACTGTCTTAAAGCAAAGTCAGTTCTACAATGTTGGCAAATGATATTTTTATTAAATGGGGACAGTGGAAGACATTGTTACTGCTCAGCACTGGAACACGTCTAGGTGAAGACATTGTCTTACTGAGCGCATGAGTTCAAAGTTCAGAGATCTGGTTATAACAGTAATTTAAGTTTGTTTTGAAATTGAGGCTCAATGGCCGATTTCTAAAATAGACCAATATTAGTTTCAGTATGATCATTGCTTTAAATAATGATTTCACTCAAATATGTGACTATCATAAATGATTTATCAATAGGCTTTCTGGAGAAAGTAACTTCTATTCCTTTGTGGACTCTCTGGCTGGAAAACTCCCTTGAGTAATGAATAGATGTGATTGTGTTCCAAGTTTATCTAAGTGTTTACTTTTACCAGCAAGCTGAGTCAATCTTTGTGGAAGATTCAGTGCACCAGACTCCAGCAGAGTTTTAGAGTATTGATCATTGATCTCAAGAAACTCTGAAGGTGCATGGTATAGTATTTGCCCTGTAATTTATAACTCATTCAACATAATTATCTTACTGTTGCTTTTTCGTCTTTGACTTTTGTTTTTTGAGATAGGTTCTCATGCTGCAGTCCAGGCTTGTTTGGTCTTGTTTTGTAGCCCAGGCTGACCTTGAAGTCACAGTCCTTCTGCCTCAGCTTTCTGAGTGCTGGATGGTAGGGATTCTAGTGTGTCTGTTCTACTTCTCCCTCCCTTCTCTCTCTCTCTTTCCTTCTTTCTTTTTTTTTGAAACAGGGCTCACTTTGTAGTTCAGGCTGGCTCTGAGCTCACTATAGCAAGCCCTGGACTCAGCAGTCCTCCTGCCTCTGCCTCCCGAGTGCTGGGATTACAGGCGTGATCCGCCGCATCCAGCATTGTGGTATGTGGTACTGGTTGCTGGTGGGCATGAGTCATCATGCCTGGTATTGTTGTATGTGGTTACTGGGGATCGAACCAGGGACCTTGCTAGGCAGGCACTGAAATTACTGAGATAAATCTCCATGCCTGTTCTACTTATTTCTGTACTTGACAACACAGTGCCATTTGGAAACACAGTGAGATGAAGTAGAGGCAGATTCTGAGGCATCTTGCAGAGTGGAATCTTGGGGTAACCTGTAGGGAATAGTGACTTTCCTAGTTCTAGCTGGGGCTCAGGACCCGTTGGGACTTTATTAAGCAGAGTGCATCTACCTGGCTATGAGTAGAAGCACAAACAACCCACTTGGCCTTTATTGTTCACATTATTCTAAAGCCTGTGTCTTGTCTCTGATGGATTTAAATAGTCTCTGTCACTTTGGTATTTTCAGTCAAAGCAGCTTAAATTGCTGATTGTATTGATTCCCCTGTAGTCGCACATTTCCTTTGACATCCTTAGAGCAGAATTTAACAGAGTCAAGTACAAACAAGATCTCACAGTATGGACTTGAGATCACTGTTGAGTAGACAAAGGTGTCAAAGCAGAGCAGACCTTTGAGGTGAACTAAGTCATTGCAAGCTCTGAAAATAGAGCAAACTGAGGCTGGCATGTTTGTGTATAGTTCAGAAGGGCCAGAGGATGTCCCGATCTATGAGGAGAGATGTTGGTTTGGCACAGAAGCTCAACTACCAGTCCTCTGAAAGTGGCGCTCCCCAGTGCCGTCCATGAAGAGCCAGCTAACTAGAGCCCAAGCAGAAGGAGGATTTGCCATCAAGGTCAAAGAAAGCCCCACTTTAAAGACATCTGCTGTCCCAGGCTGGGCCTGCCAGCCCACAAGTCCCTGCCCTGCTCTCTCTGATTGGGGTCAGGAAGCTCGGGGGTCACAGTGTCTCCTGCACAGGTGCTCAGTGAACAGTGCTGGGGCCTGTGCTCTAGCTGGCAGACTTTGCTCTCGGTCCAGTCTTACAGCTTCTTGAAGGACCAGGTTCTCAAAGCTTGGGACTGAGCAGGGGAAGCTGCTTCCTTGGCTCTGTTGTTTGAGATCCAGCCAGAGAAATGCTGACTAAGCTCCTGGCTGTCTTCCGAGGACGTGTGGCTGCATTGAGGCCCTGCCACTCTTGACTTAAAGGCCTGGGCGGTGCTTTTGAATTCTCCCTACTATGTTGTGAACCAAACCAGCTTGTCACGTACCCGTGAGACTACACTTGATGCTCTGTCTCTTAACTTTTGGCTATGAAGAACAGCCGATGGGGTCTGCATCCCTGGGATTAAATCTCAGCTTTGCAATTCATTAGCCGGGTAAAGGTGAGCCATTTAATCTCTCTGAGCCCTACTTTCCTCATCGGTGAAATGGGGTTATTAATACTGCCTACTTCATGGTTAAGTCCACAAAGAGTGTTTAGCACTGTTAAAACACTGCATCAACAATTATTGATGTGTACAGTGCGTCAAGCACCAGTCTAAACACTTCATATGTGTATTTCTTAATCCACACAATCGCCTGCCAGCCAGGCAGAGTTACTATTCCCACATAGAAGCTCGGGATCCATGCCCAAAGTCACACAGGAAATTACACAGGAAGTTACATCAGAAGTCCCACTAGAAGTCACACAGGTGAGGGGACAGGGTTCCGACTCCAGATCACATATTCTTTACCCTCCTGCTAATTTATTAAGGATTCAGTATTCGTACAACTCCTATTTCTTCCAAGGCCAAAAATATCATTTTCTATCTATAAGGGGGTATAGAGTCTAAGATATTTGTTCGTGGTATTAGACATGAAACCCTGGGCCTTCCTACAAAGCTACCTTCCCCAGTTACCTTTTTATATTTTATTTTGAGATAGAATCTTATTAAGGTGTTAAAGGCCCTGGGCTGGGCTCCGATTTGTGGTCCTTCACCCTCAGTCTCCAGGGTGCTGGGAGTATAGGTGTTCACTGCCACACGAGCTGGGAAAGATGTTTCGGAAAGACAGTCCCTGATGCTATTGTGGAGTCAGAGGACTCAGCAGATTTAATAAGGATTCTGAAATAGAAACAAAAGTTGGCTTTTCATTTGGGGAGTCAGGCCGTGTGTCTGCAAATAGATCAGGGGCCTATGAGAAGGAAATTGCTTATCTGGAGAAAGAACAAATCTCATGTTGGTCCCACTAGGATAATAATGCAAAAAACCTTTTGTCACCTGAGCAAAACCAATTTTCGTCGTCTCCTCTTCCAGTTCCTTCTGGATCATGACAGCTTCGGTCACTGGCTAGAGTGGTGGTGGGGAGGGTGAGGCATACCAAGGAAGCCCTTATGGAGCCTCCGCCTGATGTCTTCTGAGCCACGGAGCCTTGTTTGTCGCTTTAACAACACGGGGTATTTTTAGCCCTTGGATACAAGCCAGTGGCAGTCACGGGGCTCAGGCGGGGGTGGTGGGAAGCTGTCCCACAAGCAGCTGCCCCATTCCCTCTGCAGAACAAAGCACCCGTGTTCTATAATTATACCAGGAAGAGCTAATAAAAGCTTTCCATACAAACCTCAAAATTCAATTAGTGCTGTATTTGTGAGCCTGACCCCGCAGACAGACATGGGCTTTGCTTCTGAGCCTCAGAATGTCACAGCACGGCGAAGCTGGCTGCACCCAGAGCATGGGATCCTCCCTTTTTTGTGCGGAAACTGCCACAGTATCTGGTTTCTTGTGAAGCTTTGCTTGCCTGGAAAATTTGGGGTGTTCTTCTTTGAACTCTGTTATCTTTTCCTGTATCAGTGGCTACTCAGAGGGCTTTACATAAAACTGGACCCTACAGTCATGTTGTTTGTGCGCAGAGGGGACACCTGTGCAAGCCCTGGTCTCAAACTTAAACCGCCCAGGATTAAACCTGGTGGGAGCCGGGGGAAGAGCTGTGTGGCCTGCAGCTCCCGAGGCCTTCACTGCACCAGCGGGGGAGCGGGGGAGGGATCCTTTGCGGGGAGAGCAGCGCACGGCTAGGCCTTACCGTCAGTTCCATGTCCTCTTCGTCTTTCTCCTTGGTGGGCTTCTCCGGTTCTTCTGGCTCCTTCTCTTGCAGATGGATTTCTTGGGCCTGAGTCATGTAGGGCATGTCGTCTTTGTTCTTGAACTCCAAGCTGAGAATTGAAGGAGGAAGTAGAATTCCCAGAATTACCTAAAGTAATAATAATGATAATAATAATAATCACATTTAAAGGATTAAGATTAAGGTGGGTTCTTAGACTCAGAGGGTCTGGGGTGTGTCTGTGTGTGTGTGTGTGCGTGCGCGCGCGTATACAAAGGATTCCATGGCTTATATGGACACTTGGACTTCTAGCTCTCTAAATGCATTAGTATGAAGAGGTCACTGTCCCATTTAGAAATTATTTTTAACTAATAACTCAGTCTAATTTTGGGGGAAAGAAAGCATTTTGCCCAAATATACCTTGCCCTATTAGCACTCAGGTTCACGGGGAAACTGAGGAAAAACAGCCTCCAGTACAAAACGGGAAAGAACTGAAATTTTTATTTAGTCATCAGACAGTACTTGGCTTCCTAAAATCAACTCATAGGTATGTTCTTTAGCATTTATTTGCTAATAAGTCAAGTGAAGTTGATGATACAGTATTTATTTTGTAAAAAAATTTGTTCTAAGGCGACCGGAAGCAAGTACATGTAGCCAAGAATTTTTATTCATCGTAGAGCATTCTCATGACATTCACTACTGTACAACAGAAACACGCACACCCGAGAAGCTTGTAGTGTCGCCTGGCACACGTGTCACAGGAGGGCCAGCGCTGTGCTCCTCTCGCGCGTAAACAGTGCACACATCGGGCACGTGAGGGCGCCTGTTGTGCGGGGTGGGGGGGCCCTCCCACCCACGAGGGGTTTCTTCCTCACCACCACCAGGGGGCGTGTCTGACTTTCGTTCCCCACGTTTTCTCCCACTTCCGTCCATCCAGACACCAGGCATCTAAAAGTAAACCTCTGGGGAAAGTGCTGCAAGAGAGGGACCTGGGGTGACCCAGGAGAAGTGTCGCCCCCCTGGTGAGGGACGGACATCCCAGGCCCGAGAGCCATCAGGGGAAAAGGCTCCCTGGCTTCTGAGAGGCTCAGGGTGCAGCTGGCAGGGGCCATGACCTCTGTCCTCAGGGCAGAGAGCTGGACTGGCTTCTTGCCTGAGGCCAGACTCCACGGTCACTAGCAGTGTGGCTATGAAACGTCCTCCGTGGTCACTTCACGGAGACCCCTTGTGAGCCTGGCCCAGGTGCCCCCAGGACAGGCGGAGCGGGAGATGGATGCTGGTCCCACGAAGTGCGGACAAGAGGGCAGAGTGGCAGCCACGGAGGGGGAAGAGTGAGTCTGGGATATAAGGTGCAGCACGGCAGCGTGCTTCTGATAGTGTGCTATACACTATGCGGAGATTTCAGGGGTTCTCATGAAAATCAGAACCCTACACAGGAGATTCTGAAGAATGGTCAGTGTAAAAGGGGACCAGGCAAGACGATGGATGTTGCCATTTGTTTGACCCTAGTAACCATTTCAATATGTACAGCACAACAACCCAAATATTTATATATAAATATAAATTTAAATATATATAATTTTTTATATATGAATATGTATAATTTTATATATAATTAAAGACAAATTGGCATCACAAAAAATAAAACAAAAACCAAATGAAAGAATCCCATATTCATTTGCTCTCCTCCCTTCTCTCTTTTACGTCTTTCAAATTAATACTTTAGTTTTTGGAAACTTTGAATAAAAGTAATAAAGAAGGCAGAAGCGGGGAGGTGGGCATAGCACAGTGAGAGTGCTCGCCTTGCACATGATCACTTGGCTTCAGTTCCCAGCACCACAAGCAAACGAGCAGAAGCTACGTAAGTTTCTGCTTCCGTTATAAACAATACAGCCCCTGACATGGTCCTCTGCAGCGCAAATGATTTGCTCTGTCTTCGTCTTTGTTGTTGTTTGGTTTTATACCGGGACTGAACTAAAGTCTCCAGCCCAGGCTGAATTTGCGATCCTCTTACCTCACCTCCCAGACTACAGGTGTGTGGGACTGCAGGTGTGTGCCACTAGGTCTGGCTGGAGTTTTAAACTGTAAATCTATGTAACTAGAACTCTACAACAATAATCTTTAAAAAAATGGACTCAGATTAAATAGACTGGTCTCTGACTCAGTTTTCTTTAAGAGTAGATCAAGCTGGCGTGATTGTATTGACCTGGAATCCCAGTACTCTTTGAGGCTGAGGCAGGAAGATTGGAAGTTTGAGCCCAGTTTGAGTAACTCAGTGACTTAGTGAAGCTCCATTTCAAAAATAAAAAATGGGTTGGGAGGTGCCCTAGGGTGAAAGCCCTATGTACAGTCCCCAGTACCACACACACACACACACACACACACACACACACACACACACGCACGCATGGGAAGACAAAGAAAAGGAAAAAGAAGAGAATAGATTAGTAGCTGGGGATCTAATTCAGTGGCAAGCACGAGGCCCTGGCTGATTCCCTGGGAAAAAAAACATCAGGATTATGGAGCACTGTC
This sequence comes from Thryonomys swinderianus, assembly GCA_004025085.1. NCBI lineage: Eukaryota > Metazoa > Chordata > Mammalia > Rodentia > Thryonomyidae > Thryonomys > Thryonomys swinderianus. Next base: position 8,572 of record PVIC010050209.1, read on the forward strand.
TTCACAGATACATCGATCTCACTTTTAGTTCATGCAAGTGTTTTTCTTGAGCACATGGAGCCACTGACTCAGAGGACAGCCAGCGGGGGATGGGGGCTCTCCCAGTGGGGAAGTGTCACCTTGGTGAGGGCTGCCACAGTCTGTATCAGGGCACATGGCACCTTCTTTGGGACCTGTGTGTGACAATGACTTTTGGATCGTCTGACACGTACTGATGTTTAAGAGCTGTCCTTAGAGATTCCCGTGCAGCAGGACTCAGGGAAACTCTCGCCTCTGCATGAAAATCAGAACCCTACACAGGAGATTCTGAAGAATGGTCAGTGTATTTAGCACCTCTTGATATGAGAGGCTATCCAACCCCCAGGAACATTTGGCTGGGGAACTCCAACCAACCCTCTCACCCTCCTAGCCAGCAGGCCTTCTCAAGCGCACTGACCTTGAGGCCTGAGTTCTTGCGCATGCGCAGCCGACCCATCCACATGTCGGTGAGCAGCATCTGGCTGCACGTGTGTGCGATGAAGTCACGGTGCTTGGCGGCCACGGCCAGCTGCAGGCATGTGGCGTTGCTCCAGTTCTTCAGCTCGTACGTCAGCAGCTTCATGGCCAGCTGCTCGTCCTGCTTGTACGATTGGTCCAGGAGCTCCACGGCCAGCTGGCCAAAGTCCCTGAAAAAGAGTAGATGGAAGAGTCCTTCAGACCTGCCAGGAGGCTGAGGGGACGTAAGTGGGGACCACTGGCTAACCCCCAAAATGTTGGTGTGAGGCGTAGTGCTTCGTGTGAGGTCTAGGCTGTTCATAGGTTCGTCTAGCCAACACCCACGGTGCGTGCACTGTGCGTAAAGTAGCATGTGTAGAACTGAAGATGGGAATCGCGCTAAACTCATTGCGCTCGGGCCCCCGAAGGCGAGGTGGATGGGAGTGGAGGGAGAGCCGCACGTCGGTGGCTGGAGCAAATCTTAAAGGTGTAGGCCTCCACTTCAAAGACAGCACAAACTGTCTGCGCCTCTTTGTCCTCTGGTGAAAGAAGTATGTGATGAAAGAACCGGCGCTTGGGGGCATCGCGAGGAGTCCACGAAATCATCTGCGTATCTGCGTGCACCGCCACGTGTCGTGCTGTACGGGCAAAATTATTCACAGTGTGGGTGAATTATTCACACCCACCCTCTGCGTGTACCACGGGGGTGACGCTGAACCTCCCTTTCTGTGATAATGGGGGTGGGACCCAGAGGTGCCCCGCCACTGAGCTGTGTCCCCAGTCCTTTGTATTTTGAGACAGGGTCTTTGTAAGATATCCAGGCCGACCTTGAACTTGTGATTTCCCCTGCTTGAGCCTTCCCAGCATCTAGATTCAAGGAGTGTGCCACCGTGCCGTGTCCTCCCGCCCCTCAAAGCTGTGTGAAGTTTTGTTTCCGTACACAGTCTCCGCCCTCCCTCCTCTCCCCCCGGGGTCCCCATCTGCTCGGCTGGCCGACCTGGAGTTGTGGTTCAGCTCCTGGGAGATGTCGTCGACCATGTCATTCTCAGAGGCCTCGTGGGCCATGGCTTTGCAGAGCTTGCACGCCACCAGGGCCTTGGCCATGGCCTCCTCGCCGTGCTGCCAGAAGAACAGCGCCATCTTCTGCCTCTTCATGAGCACGGCCCACACCATCAGCTCGTGGAAGGGGAAGGGGAAGTGGTTGATCTCGGGGTCGTCCAAGTCTATGTCCACCTCTTCTTCACGTTTCTTGGTTGTCTTTCTCCCTCGCCTCAAGGGAATGTCATCCTGTGGTTTCAGAGAGACACATGCAGGCTGAGCTGGAAACGAGCCGGGTCAATCTGCGACGCAGCTAGTGTGCATCTTCCACTGGCTCAGCTTTGGGATCAAGCTGGAGGTGCGCTTGGCCAGCTTTCTTCCTAGGAGAGCTCACAATTAGCTCCACAGCTAATTTTAAAGTAGCTGAGGGTAAATGCATAAGAATAATCCTACGGGGACATGTCCATGTCTTTCTATTTAAACAATCCTTTTTAATGGGCCATTTTCTTTTTTGCTTGACTTTTGTCCATTTGTTCTTATGCACGATAGGATTGTTTGTACCTCGAGAGGGACAGCACCGTCCTTGAAAGGACAAGAAGATTCTGTAACTGTTTCCACGTATGACAATAGGCGTTTGAGCAAAAGAGAGGGAACGTAATCTTTCTCAGGTTTCTGGCCTTGCGTAGTTCTGGCCTTTGGATCTATGGCCATTAGTAAACAGCCACGAATGAAGTTTGCTTACTGGAATTTATTTACTTCCTTGTTTTTCAAGTCATAAGATTTATTTATTTTGTTTGCAATGCTAATATAAAACCTCATGGTGAAATTTTGAAAGCTATTGTGAGCTGTCCTCATGATACTTGGAAAATATTTATTTCCTTATCTTAGAATCATGTACGAAGTTTTTTACCACTCAATGAGCTCATATATCTTTCGAATGTGTAATAAAGAGAATAACTGACATTAATAACTTGAGCAAACAATTACCTCCATTCCCAGAAGTTTCAGGGCTTTGGGCTGTTAAAAAAAATGTTGTGAACAAAGTTAGATCTTTCTTTCATGAAAGTAAGAAAAGAATCCTATTATATCTTGAACAAGCAGTATAAGAACCATTGTATGGACAGCAATTGATTTTATTTCACTGAATAAAACATGACAAGGGGAATTTATTGCTAGAAATTATAGGAGAATCTGGAATTTTGTGATCTTGGTGAATCATGTCATAGAAAATGAGGAAACTGGAGAGTGATGAGATTGCCCAAGGATAGACATTAAGGCTTATAATTGTCTTGTGGACCCAGATCTCTTTCACCTTTCTATAACTGTCCTCCTAGGGTGACACCTTCATGACATCCTGTATCTGAATGTGATTATCTGAAAGTTTGTCTCTTCCCAAATTTGGATGATGAGATGCTAACCTCTGCTAGGCATAGTCTAGAATGTCTGTAATCTCAGGACTCTGCGGACTGAGGGAGCAGGGTGGCTGAGAGTTCTAGGCCAGCCTAGGTTACCGTTATCTCAAGGCCAGCTGGGAATGCATAATGAGGTGCTTCTGTCTCAAAAAACAGGACAAAATAAAATCCCAGCCCCCAGAGTCATGCGTGGCATTGGTCTGGGATGGGTCAGGTGAGAAGAGACCCCTCCTGAATAGATTAGTGTCTTCATAAAAGAGGCCATGCTAGTAACCCGAGCACTTAGGAGGTTGAGGCGGTGGGATCACAAGTTCAAGGCCAGTCTGAGCAACTTAGTGACACCCTGTTTCAACCTGTCTCCAAACTCCCCCAAAACAAAACCCCACCAAAATAAAACACCACCCCCAGAAACAAAACAGAGCCATGGGAGCTTGTTTGCCCTTTCTGCCTTGTGAGGACATGGCCAGAAAAGGGGGTGGGTGATGAACCAGGAAATAGGCCTTTCCTGCATATTGAATTTGTTGTTGCCCTGTACTCGGACTTTCCAGCTTCCAAAAACTGTAAGAAATAGATTCATGTTGCTTAAAAGCCACGCAGTGGGTTTTTTTTTCCTCTCTCTCTGTCCCTCTCCCTCTCTTTGTCTCTCTATCTTTCTCTGAGACAGTCTCATCGTATAGTTTAGACTGGCCTTGAACTCATGATGTAGTCCAGGTGGCCTCAAACTCCAGGCAACCCTCCTGCCTCCTGAATGCTGGGCTTACAGGTCTGTGCCACCTCACTCCGCTCCACGCAGTGTTTTTTCACAGCAACAGGAACAGAAAATGACGAGCAATGAAACACTCAACCAAACAAGTCAAACGAGGTCTTTCTCAAGCCTCTGGAACACCCTACGGTCTGGAGACTGGGTATATCACTTAGCAGTGTATTGCGGACGCCTCCTGCTGGCTGTCGCCTGCGCTACCATCCGGGCTGAACGAGGATGTGCGCCCTCTGGCGGTGCTTAAGGCGAAAGGCCCTTGGTGGGTGGGGGAGGCATTGCACACAAGGTGGCGAATGTGTGAAACAGGTAGAGGTTGAGAAGGAGACTGGGCACATTACATAACTGGTACGTAACCAGGCGGGGGGAGGGTTGAGGGGGAGATACCAAGTCGCATTTCAGGGGCAACTTGAGGAGGCCGGATTCTGTGAAGCCGAAGGGATAGAACGATGGGCGCCATCTTGGGGGTCGCCATTTTAGTCCCATCTGAGAGAGTCACAGGTTAAGGCCTTACAGCTTCTCATGAGCCTATGTGGGTGTTTAGGCTAGATTAGCTTCAGCCTGGTCTCTCTCCTTTTTTTCTCTTTCAGCTTCTAATATGGCCACTGGTCTAAAATCTGTGTCCCTCCCCATTTATAGTGTTTTTGATGTTTTCAAAATTCTCTATCCTACA
>PVIC010050210.1:0-12890 GCA_004025085.1 Thryonomys swinderianus
GAGTCGTATATGTGTACATCACCTCAGAAATTTCTATGGGATTTAAATTTTAGTGTTTAGAAATGCTAAGAGTGGTTGCATTATGAATAAGGTTATTAATAAGGTTCTCCTTGGGCCTGGTATGTGGCTAGAAAACAATTTGGAAGAAAACTAAGAGTAACATAGACTATGTCCAAATTAAAATTGTAGTATTGTTCATAGTTGAAAACAACCTTCATATCCATCAATAGGAAACAATAGTCAACCTATATTTTAGCATACTATCTAGCTATAGCATGCTATCGGGCCAGAGATTTAGCTCAGTGGTCCCGGTGCCTGCCTAGCAAATGCAAGGTCCCTGGTTCAATCCCTGGTAACTACATACAACAGTACCAGGGGTGGTGACTCATGCCCACCAGCAATTAGTACCACATACCACAAATGCCGGGCATGGTGGCTCACGCCTGTAATCCCAGCATAGCACTAGGGAGGCAGAGGCAGGAGGACTGCTGAGTTTGAGGTTTGCCTGGGATAAATAGTGAGCTCAGGGCTAGCCTCAACTACAAAGTGAGACCCTGTCTTAAAAAAAAAAATTTCTCTATAAACTAATATGACTGGATCTTCAGGACATATTTAAATGGGGATCCAATATTCTTTGTGTAAAAACATCAGTAGAGAAGTAGGCTAACACCTGTAATCTCGGCACTGAGAGCGGAGAGGATTCCAAGTTTGAGCCCAGCCTGGACAGGTCAGCAATGTAGCAAGACTTTTCTCTGCCTTAGAATAAAAAACAAAGGGCTGGGGCTCTATCAAGTATAATGGAAAAATACAATGTGTGTTTACAATTTAAAAAAATTTTTTACAATGAGACGTTGCCATTAATTCTGTTCAAAATATACCTGTTGACTTTGAAAATATTTATCCATTTTTCTGGGCACTTTTTGAAACAGTTCAGAGAGTGTGAGTACCTTTGGCTGTGTTGGTGTGGCTGCCTTGATCCCCATATTGGTTCAGAACATTTACCTTCATTTTGACTTTGGGGATGGGCCAGAGCCACATGGTGCCTTTCCATTGGACTGTGCTTAGCAGCAACATCTATTGTATTTTTTTATTGCACATCATAATGATACTCACAAAAGGGGACTTCGAGACTGCTTCAGAGACTAGTAAATATGGTGAAATAAATGTGTTTGAAAGAAAGGGGGGTATCTTGAGGGAATTAATAGCAGTGTGTCTTTGACTGTAATACATTTTTCCAACTTCAAATTTTTTTGTAGTTTTTTGATCAGTCTGTATTGCTTGGCACAGAGGCCTTGGGTTCAATCGCCAGCCTCAAAAAAAATAAAATATTTACGTAAATAAACCCCAAAGGAATACACAAGAAACCAGCAAAGGTGGTTATCCAAGGATGGGAAAAAGTAGAGACAGGTGAGAATAAGACTTCTTAATGTTTCTTCTTTTGTAATGTTTTGTTTTTGAACCAGTTAGAAGTAATACTTTATTAAAATGGATACAACGATGCCCAAATGTGAAGATTAATTTAAGTAATGCCTGGTACGTAATAAATACCCAATAAAGGGACTATTCTTCCTGCTTTTACTATGAAGTACCTGCCAACCTCAGGACAAGCATTGCCAGGAAGTCTGAGATTAAGCTTTGGAAATGTGCTTTATTCCTGGGAAGGTTTTAGTTTGTGTCCATCATTACTACTCAGTGCAGTCCTTGTTAGATGATAGAATACACATATAAACTGCCTCCAAATAGTTAAAACACCTCGGCATTGGGCAGTTAAAACAATCTATTGTGTCTGTAACATACTCTTACATTTCTGTATTTTTCCCCCCAAGAGTCTCTTCTCCACAATCCTGTAATACCTAGAGAAGATATGTAGGGGAATAATGTATTCTTTCAATAGAATAACCTCATTTTCTGGTCTCTTTGGAATATAGGTATGGTTTTCAGGGCAAAGCAAACATGTGAGTGTCACAGAAGGTAGGAATCCATGTAAGCAAGATACATAACTAGAGGCAGAATCCCGTCATCCTAGCTGAATGGGCTGGAGATGATAGGACGACTTGCAGATAAAAGTTCGCTGGGAAAAGACTTTGTCTTTTATAAAATACCCTCCTTTCTTCTACTTCTCCAGACCCTTCTTTTTCAAGAGTCTCTTTTTCAGGTAGACATTCGAAGTGTTTTTTTTTGTTGTCCCTGTTGTCCTTTCTTCCACAAGGCAATTATGGTAGGAAGAGGCTGATGGTCTCTGTCCACCAGACCAGCCTGTCCCACTGAGTGCCTCAATCACTAATCTTTTGGTTACTCAGATTGGTTTCCATGGATACCAATCTGAGTAAACTGAGCCAGGAGTGAGGAAGTGTGTAATTACTCAGGGAGCTCTCTGGGCCCCAGGGCAGGGAGTAGCCATGCCCAGTTAGAGACCGAGGAGACACATGGAAGTGCTGAGGCAAGGCAAAACCTAAGACCTAGGCTAGGGAAAGAGAATAAAGAGTGAACGATATTGTCGCGACAGGAAAGTGATCTGCTTTTCCACTCCATCTAGCCTTTGGATTCTCTTAATGGCCTTTCCACGTGGCTCCGTCCTCATGCTGAGAGGACTCTAGGAAAGGGGCTGAAACACGGAATGGAGTAGGAGGAGGTTCAGTGGAGCAGGGAAAGAAAATCTGCCATGACTCTCCTTCTTCTCAGCCATACTGATTCCCTGAGATCTCTGGGGCCCAGGCTCGGTGGCAACAATAGTTTTCTAAAGCTCAGTGGGTAATTCCAAGGTGCAGCTGTGTTTGAGATCCATTTCAGGGGTAAAAATAAGATATAAAGGAAAACACGGAGGTAATTATTGAAAGGGAAGTTGCATACCATGGATATGCTTTCCCTGCTTAAGATTTTATATGGATATTCACTGACTTATGTGACCAATATTTTCTCATCTGCTAAGCTCACTGCTTGCTCAAGGATATACTTGTAATGGAAAGTTGAGCGAGGTCCCTCCTCTGGGAGGACTGGTCTTCCAGTGGCCAAGCTCTAAAGGGTAGGAGTAGAATGTCGACAAGGAATGTCTAAGGGGTGCAGCAGTCAGAGAAAGCTCCCCCAAGAAGTGTCATTCAAGTGCGTCACCTTTAAATTCTTTATTATTTGTATCATAGATGTAATATCATGGTCTCTTTTTAGGTAACCTAATTCACAAGACTTTTAAAAAGTGGTCCTTTATTCTTTCCCTTTCAGGTGACTCACATTCTCAATGTTGCCTACGGAGTTGAAAATGCTTTCCCCAATGAGTTTACATATAAGAGCGTTTCTATATTGGATCTTCCTGAAACCAGTCTCCTGTCTTATTTTCCAGAATGTTTTGAATTTATTGAGCAAGCAAAAATGAAGGTAAATTTATTTTGATCTCTAATTCTTCAAAAGCAGAAATTTGAAAGTATGGGTCCTCTTCACAACCTTTATTGAATCTTTGAAAAGCCATCATGAAAGTTTCCTTCTGATAGTATTTATTAATTCCTACAGTTCTTTTGCTCTCCAATTGGTCTTTTTTCAAAGAGATATTTACTTTCCAATTTAGTTCAATTTCTGATCATCTTACACATTATTGAGAAATGTTAGGAGATAAAATTCTCTACTTACTGAATTTTCCTGTGTAAAAATGTAGTTAGAGTTCCTGAAAGGGTTTATAATTATATAGTGTTTGACTAATAAGTAAGGTAACCTGATGGACTACAGAGTTAAGACTGCTGTATCTTATTAGTATATTTACATGATTAATATGCATTCATTTTATTGGCTGAAGTGAGCATTACATACCTATGCATTTTTTTTTTTTTTTTTGAAACAGGGTCTCGCTTTGTAGTTCAGGCTGGCCCTGAGCTCACTATGTAGCCCAGGCAAGCCTCTAACTCAACAATCCTCCTGCCTCTGTCTCCCACGTACTGGGATTACAGGCTTGAGCCACTGAGCCTGGCATTTGTGGTATGTGGTACTGATTGCCAATGGGGGTGGCCACCATGCCCAGTATTGTTGTATGTGGTTACCTGGGATTGAACCAGGGACCCTGTGCTTGCTAGGTAGGGACCAGAACCACTGAGCTAAATCTCTGGTCCTCCATAGTAGTTTATTAATAATATGGTAATCAATACTGTGGTAATATTGTGATTTATATACCTAATTTTCCTCTATGAGACAGTTTTCTCATTCAGTGTAAGTCAAGGTGCATTAGAGAAACATTTTAAGTCTAAAGGTACATTATTCACTGAGTTTTGTGTTTGCCACGCGTAGTAATCCATTTTCTAATGTAATGCTTGAGGCTGGAGCATTTGTAAAGAAAAGAGGTTTACTTCGCTTCGAATTCTTGGGTGGACCCCAAACATCATGGCGCTGGTGTGTCAGGCCTCGTGGTGGCTGGCACCAGGATAGCAGGAGCATGTGTGAGAGGGAGAGATCACATCATCAGACAGGTCACTGAGCCTGAGCGGGGTCTCCTGCAGCCTGGCCTCGGGAGAATTACATGACTCCCTTCCCAAGGCCCTTCCTGGCAACTGACACCTCACCCAAGGCCCTACTTCTTCATGCTGCACGACCTCCCAGATTTGCTGCGGAGAGAGAGGACAGGCTTCTAACGCACGAACCCTTAGGGGCGGCACTCAGGTCATAGCCAGAGCAGAGCGTCATGTTTCTGTTGCTCCGTGCACTTGTGTGTCGTGTGGAGAGCCAGGAGAGCCGTCAGAGTGACCCGTGCTTCTAGCCGTGTGGCCCTCTTTGTGGCCAGACCTCCTCAAGGCGAGGAGGTTGCGCCTGAACCTTACTTCATTCATTGAGAGATTCAAGCTACCAAACTTTGAAGAGGACGATGAGGAAGAAGAAGATGAAGAGGGAAAAGGAGAAGAAAGCTAACTTAAACACTGTATTTAGAAATAGTTGACTTTCATTCTACTGTAAAATTCTTGTCTTAGCCTATCCTAAGCCCTTGCAATGCACATTATACCCAAATTTTACTGGAATTTATATATAAGCAAAAACACCTGTCTTTGGCTCAATCTGTCCACTATGTATTCTAAGATGTGAAAGATTCTCACTGGTGCCCCCAAGAGGCTTAAAAAGCTACTCATAACATTATGAGAGCAAAGGAAACTGTAAAGTGGAAATGCTATAGCATAACTGCTATCTGCCTGCAGCAAAATGGTGATTTAATTGGCAAGGGACACAGTTTTCTTACAGAAAAGCAGAACAGGCACTTTCACGGAGCGAATATTTGTGGAATACCTACTGTGTGCCGAGAGTTGCACTGCATGCAAGGTGTGTGGAAGTGGACAGGGCCTTGCTCCTGCCCTCGGTTTGCTTGGGAGACAAATTCTGTTTTGAAAAGAAGCCAGAGTTAGCTGTGTGAAGAAGAGCGGAGCCCAAGTGCAGGGGGTAACTTGCTTTATAAACTGTCATTATTTGAAGTTTTCAGAAAAAAATTATGAGAGAGTCAATCATTTTTCTAAACCTACTTTCAGGGCCAATATGGTACTAAGAAATAGTAGCAAGTAGATAAATCAAAAGCAGTAAAAAAGCAGCTGTTGTATAAAGTACTAAGAGAAATGAATAATACTAACATTTTTAGACATTAGCTAAAACTGAATGCATAGTATATAAGTATGAAAATAAATAGTCCAGAAATAGTTAAAATAACCTCCAAAGGTATTTCTTGCTTATTAAGCTCACAACTGTAAGCTTCTTTGGAATACCAGATTACTTTGTTTTAAACTAAAAGATGTTCATTGATAATTTTCAAGTTACTGTAACATAATTTGTAAACATCTTAACACTGAGCATTGCTACAAAGTGTGAAGCATTTCAGGTACATATAATCAATATTTTTGGCAGAAACTGGTAGTTTGGAAATGCATCATACCGACCCTATAAGAAAAGAACTGAACTTATTTGTTATAAGGATTTTCAAAATATTACTAATTTTATCATTCTTGAAGAAACGTGCACTTTGTGTCACAACAGATCTAGGAAAGGAATTTTGCAGTAGATGCAGGAATGTAGGAAAACTGCCTTGCAAAAGTAAAATAGTTCAGTGAGTCATAGTGATGGTACTGCTAATGTGTCCTCTGGGTGCAGGACGTTCAGTACCTTCTTTTCCTTCCTGTTTCCAGCTTTCCTTGTTGCACCAATTGAAGAATTAGCTTTCCTTGTTGCACCAATTGAAGCAACTAAAATGTCTTAATTCTATGGGGTGGGCTCACAGTTCATTGTATTTCATTCAGATCATTAACTTTTTAAAAGCTTGAGCTAGGCCAAGCTGTATCAATGCTCTTCCATCAGCTCTATCATATTCATTATTAATGCAATATTACCCCCATCAGTATTGGCTTTGCACTGTGGCCCTTTTCAGTCGGAAAGTATTATTTGCAAGTTACCCGAAACGTTTTTGTTTGTTGATTTCAGGGTAGTGTCTGATTACTGTTTCCACTTCACGTTGTGATAAGCTATTTGTGTCATCATTTATTTTTTCATAAGTTGAAATATTTTGTGACTTCCTTCAATAATGTCCAACAGTAGAAAATTTTATTCCTTATTGATCATTTTATGGATATCCAAGCCAGTGACACATTTAATATTTTTAAATTGAGAATAGTGTGTGTACTTGGAATGTCTCTGGCTATTTAATTTCTTTTTGGTTTCCAAACGTTTCCATGTATAATCTCTTATTTATATACATGAAATTACTAAATTACTAGGTTTTATGAACACCTTACTAGATTAGTTTAATAAAAGATAGTATTTCAGAACTCCAAACATGTCATCATAGCATTCAGTCCTGGGCATTGGGCAGGGGAGCAGATATGTGTTAATTGATTAATCAATTTTAATTCATTGCTTGCAATGAATTACATTTTTTTTTTTGAGACAGGGTCTTGCTTTGTAGTTCAGGCTGGCCCTCAGCTCACTACGTAGCCCAGGCAAGTCTTGAACTCAGCAATCCTCCTGTCTCTGCCTCCTGAGTGCTGGGATGACAGGCATGAGCCACCACGCCTGGCACTGTGGTATGTGGTATTGATTGCTGGTGGGCCTGAGTCCCCATGCCCAGCATTGTATGTGGTTACTGGGATCGAACTCAGGACCTTACGCTTGCGAGGCAGGCGCTAGAACCGCTGAGCTAAATCTCTGGCCCTGAATTACATTTTTTTTTTTTTGAGACAGGGTCTCACTTTGTAGTTCAGGCTGGCTCTCAGCTCACTATGTAGCCCAGGCAAGCCTCGAACTCAGCAATCCTCCTGTCTCTGCCTCCCGAGTGCTGGGATTACAGGCGTGAGCCACCACGCCCGGCCTGAATTATATTTTAATAAGTGAAATCACACAGGTTGACCAGAGAGAATGTTTGCCTTATAATTTGATGTAATATAAGAATGCATAATTGATTTGATAACCTTTTCAATAAATAATACAGATTTCTTATTTTATTGCAGGATGGTGTGGTTCTTGTTCATTGCAATGCGGGAGTTTCAAGGGCTGCTGCAATTGTAATAGGCTTCCTGATGAATTCTGAAGAGCTCTCATTTAGCAGTGCTTTCGCTTTGGTGAAAAGTGCAAGGCCTTCGATATGTCCAAATTCTGGCTTCATGGAACAACTTCGTACATATCAAGAGGTCAAAGAAAGCAATAAGGGGGAAAAACTCCCAGAATTGGAAAGGGACAGCAATTCACAAGTTGCAAATGATGGACAAATGTAATTTTGAATTGATATCTATAGCTGTCTTTCTTGTTCTGGAAAATAGACTAATAAAAATTCCTGGGGCTGGAGGATTAGCTCAGTGGTTCCCGTGCCTGCCTCGCAAGCGCAAGGCCCTGAGTTCCATCCCCGGTAACCACATACAATGCTGGGTGTGGAGACTCACGCCCACCAGCCATCAATGCCACATACCACAGTGTTGGGCGTGGTGGTTCACGCCTGTAATCCCAGCACTCGGGAGGCAGAGACAGGAGGATTGCTGAGTTTGCCGCGGCTTGCCTGGGCTACATAGGGAGCTCAGGGCCAGCCTGAACTACAAAGCGAGACCCTGTCTCAAAAAAAAAAAAAATTCCTTTTATTTTGCTTTTCTCCAATGAAAACAGAAGTTAATTTGACTATTCTGAGTTAGTATATAAAATACTTTTAAAATTACTTTTTCTTTGTTATTTTAAGGTTTGTCTAGAGGTTGCTAAAGAAAAATATCAATGTATTATCACTATTGATTTTTGTTGATGAAAAAGGTTTACATTTAAAATCTGTATTACAGCATGGAAAGACTAAATCAGTAAACATACATAGAAGGCAGACAATGGAACCACTGAGCTAAATCCCCAGCCCCACAAAAACTTTTAATTCTCTTATGAAAACATAGCTACTTTTCCATTATTAAGTATTAAATTAAATTCCATTAATCTATTGCATTTTTAAAATATTTGTATACATGTTCTTTCATTATTATGAGCTTATGGTTCTTTAATAAGTTGATATTTTTCTTCTTTTGCATGTTATATTTATTATCTTGGATGCCTAGGCTTCTGTTATAGTTTTTTGCTCTCTTTGGATCTGTGAGACATGTTTTATATTAAAAGGTCATTTTTTAGATGTAATTTGTTCAGTGATCTGTTTTGTAGTTCAACATTTTACTGGGCAACATTTTAAGGAGAGAAAATTTATGGTTTTGAAATAAATTTTCAGTATATTATTAGGAGGTCTGATGTCTATTATAATTTTATCTGTCGATAGAGGTTTTGAATAGGTTTTATTTCTTCTTAAATTCTGTACACGGTAAATTTACTTTAAGATTTAAAATCTTTTTCTTTAGTATGAATTATCTGAAATATAGTAATTAAGACAGAATTTAGTTTTCAAGAAATCTTTGATGACTTAAAAGTATGATTACCATGTAGATTTTAGTTTTAAAGTTCCTAATCTTTTTAAATACTGAATGTATCAGTTGGCAAGTGTACACATCTATGCATTTGGAAGCAGGCTTTCTTAGACTGTCATGTGCAAAAGCTAGAAGTGATAAATACAAGTTGTGTCTGGAGATTGCTCACAGTCTGACAAGGTGCCATCGCCTGTAGTGCTGTGAGCTCTTCACTTTCATGAAGAAGCAGCCTAAAGGTAATTAACCTATAGCAAGCTGTCAGAAGCTCACGAAGCCAGTCTGAACCCCTTTATACAAGAGTCTTGTATGAAGCTTCTATTGTTGGCTGAGCCTTTTCCGTTCATATGAAAGCATTTATTTGTGTATTTTCTTTTGCTGAGCAGTATTTTAATTTTCAACTAAACATTGTCATCTAAAGCTTTGATATGATTTTTTTGTTGTTTGGTTTTGAGACAGGGTCTCACTTTGTAGTTTAGGCTGGCCCTGAGCTCACTATGTAGCCCAGGCAAGCAATCTTCCTGCCTCTGCCTTCCGAGTGCTGGGATTACAGGCATGAGCCACCACGTCTGGGTGATATGATTTGTTCATAGTCTGTAGTTTGTATGCTCAGTGGTTGCCTGTAGTGATCTGGTTGCTGTTTGAAGACGTTTATTAAATATTGTCTATAGAAGTGTTTTTAGCATTAATTTTGTCAAATGATAGTTTGCTGTATATATCTAAAATAGATCAGAGATGCCGAGTAGTCTTTGGGTGCGATGTGAAACTGGGGTGTCTCAGATACAGTACATTCACTGCACTTTCCATGGAGAGGTGTACAAGTGCCTCTGTTATAGCTCGTTATTTTTGAGAAGAAACTTTGTCATTTAGATACTTTGTCTTACATGTCATACATTTAAGAAAATCATGGATATCAAGTAATGGGTCTGTTTTGAGGAAGGTGAAAGTTATTTCATGGACTTTCTTACTCTTGTCTTAAAATAAATTTCCAACCATTTTTATAAAGGGAAATAAAAATTAAAATCTTATTTCTTTTTAAACATTGAAAAGAAATGAAGACAATTCCTAGTAAGCTGCAAAAGGCAGATTAGTAGAACAGGGGCATTGAAAAATTCTATTTACATGAAGTTAAAAATTTAAAAATATTTTCCTAACTTTATGTTTAAACATTTGTGGTTACATTTAAAGGTAGTTGAATACCCAGGATATATATACATATATATGTGTATATATATATGTATATATATGAAATTCAAAGTTTTTTTAAACAAATTTATACTAATATACTTTCTCAATGACAAAGATTTCAGAGGAAATGGAATATACTTTTTTTAACATTTTTATTGCAATTTTACTGTCTTCCCTTGTTCCATTTTCTTGAGTGATGTATATGAATACAGTCTGTGTGTGTGTGTGTGTGTGTACACACACACACCTTTAAGGAACTTAATTTGATAATGACTGATAATTTTAGAAGTTGTGGAGAAACCTGAATTTGTCAGTGTGATTATTAGTAACTCACATTGTTCAGCTCTTAATAGAAAGTATTTCTGAAAAGTCTTTTCTGCAAATATTCTTGAATATTCCTTGTACAAGTCAAGGTATCATAATATTAACTAGTGTATTAACTCAATGAATTACTACCTTTGTAAGAAAAACAGCAACACTTAAAAATAACAAATCTAGCATGATGATTTATTTATTTCAAGGTGATTTGAGTTGATTTTTGTGTCCAACAGATAACTGAATATAATCACTTTATAATTTAGTAATTTAAACCAGAAGATTTTGAAGTCTTATATTTTTGCAATATATATATATATATTTTTTATTTTTTTATTTTTTTATTTTTTTTGCTTTTTGAGACAGGGTCTCGCTTTGTAGTTCAGGCTGGCCCTGAGCTCACTATGGTGCCCAGGCAAGCTGCCGCGAACTCAGCAATCCTCCTGTCTCTGCCTCCCGAGTGCTGGGATTACAGGCGTGAGCCACCACGTCCGGCATTGTGGTATGCAGTGTTGATTGTTGGTGGGCGTGTCTCCATGCCCAGCATTCTATGTGGTTACCGGGGATTGAACTCAGGACCTTGCACTTGCGAGGCAAGCGCCGGAACCACTGAGCTAACCCTCCGGCCCTGCAATATATATATTAACATTTTCAGTCAGAAGATTTCTGGCTTGTTTCCATTAGTATATTTAAAAAATAACATAAGCTTTTCTATATCATGGAAAACTACATGCTTATTGTTTCCATGCTTATTTATTTGTTTATATGCTTATTTATTATTCTAGGTGCTCGTATGCTTTAATAAAATAATAATTTCTTTCGTTACATCTTTATTTCTTTAAAAGGTTTCTTTTTTTTTTTTTTTTTGCTTTTTGGAGACAGGGTCTCACTTTGTAGTTCAGGCTGGCCCTGAGCTCACTATGGTGCCCAGGCAAGCTGCCGCGAACTCAGCAATCCTTTTGTCTCTACCTCCCAAGTGCTGGGATGACAGGCGTGAGCCACCACGTCCGGCATTGTGGTATGCAGTGTTGATTGTTGGTGGGCGTGTCTCCACACCCAGCATTATATGTGGTTACCGGGGATCGAACTCAGGTCCTTGCACTTGCGAGGCAGGCGCCGGAACCACTGAGCTAACCCTCCGGCCCTAAAAGGTTTCTTTAAAAGGTTCTTTAAAAGGTTATAACATTAAGATGGAACATTTCTTGGATTTATCCACATGAAGGTCACAGGTAATTTGGAATGATGTCTGGTGAATTAATGGAGAAATAAGCCAAATTAGCTTATTAAATAATATGTAATATGAAAGATAAGGCTATTAGGCTAAAATTCAATTTTATGTATATGTTATATATACATTGGGGTGAATAAGTCAGTGTATTACAGTGAGGTAATTCTCCCCACAATTCAGATAAAAAATAAGAGAGTTATTAATGTCACATAACTATTAAAGTCAATTTGTTTGTTTCTTTCTTTTTTTTGTACTGGGGATCAAACTCTGGACCTTATGCTTGTGAGGCAGATATCAGAACCATTGAGTTAAATACCCGGCCCTAAGGTCAAGATTTTTACCTGTTTGGAACAAAATACTAGTTCTGTAAATGAAGACAAACAGCAAACTACGAGTTTTTTCCCCTTGATTTTTCACTCTGAGTTCTCACATACGCTAACACACAATCTGTGACTTTTGAATCTTGTAGAATTTGATTTTTCTTGGAAAAAAAATTTATTTGGGGAAAATATCAACCACCCATAGGGTATTATAGAGAATATCATCCTTAACTGCCACCAACATTTATTAGCTCATGGAGGTGGATAGGGAAGGAAAAGCAATGTATACCAGCATCCCTCTTCTATCCTCTCTACCTTCCCTCTTTAGTCCATTATTTCAAGGCAAGTTCTGGGCAACTCTTTCTAAAATGAACCCTCCACCAGTTGTCCATTTTGCCCATTATAAGTTTTCTCCTGGCTTTCACATACCTGTTAAATCTATCTAATAGTTCAAATAGATGACAGAGAATAAGGTTCCACTTGAAAGTTAGGTGGGTTTATCTCTTTTTTTGGTACCGGGGATGGAATTCAAGATCTTGCACTTGTGAGGCAGGCTCAGTGCCACTGATCTACATGCCCAGCCAAATTTATGGAGATTTTTAAAGGTAGTTTCTCACTTCCAAAAGGTGAATGGGTTTACTTAATTGATTAAAAGATAATAGGTGAGGGCCAGAGATTTAGCTCAGTGGTTCTGGCACCTGCCTCTCAAGCGCCAGGTCCTGAGTTCTGTCCCCGGTAACCACATACAATGCTGGGCATGGTGACTCATGCCCACCAGCAATCAGTACCATATACCACAGTGCTGGTCGTGGTGGCTCATGCCTGTAATCCCAGCACTTGGGAGGCAGAGATAGGATTGCTGAGTTCGAGGCTTGCCTGGGCTACATAGTGAGCTCAGGGCCAGCCTGAACTACAAAGTGAGACCCTGTCTCAAAAAAAAAAAAAAAAAAAAAAAAAAAAAAA
>PVIC010050211.1:0-12898 GCA_004025085.1 Thryonomys swinderianus
CCCTCCCCTCCCTTCCCTTCCCTTCTCCTTCCTTCCCTCCCCTTCTCCTTCCTTCCCTCCCCTCCCTTACCTGTCCTCTTTCTTTCTGCTTCTCTTCTCTCTCTCTCTCTGTGTAGCAAAGATTGAACACACAGTCACCTATGACAGGCAAGTGTTCTACCACTAATCTATACCCCCAGCCCAGATACCACTTTCTGAAGTCTTCGGGGCCACTGAAAACTCAGGATCTGCCAACATTCCTCCTTGGAAGAACATGGCTAGGCCCCAGGAACAGGGTTCACTGGAGTTGGATGGGCTCCTAGCGGGCTTTCTTAGAAAGGACTAAGATCTAGGGAGGTCAACCAGTGGATTCCTCAGCTGGCTATGGTTGTGGCTGTGGTACAGGCAGCCCTGTGTTAGACTCAGGAACTTGAAAGAGGTGTTTGAGCTTCTCAATACTTGTGTTACCATCTGGGACTGGATGGGACCTTTCTCTATGAGGATTAAGCTATGGGCCTAGGCCTAGCCTCTCACCCAGGCAATGGAGTTCAGTAGGTTGCCAGTCCTATCACCCAGTCTTACATTCTGTTGTCAAGGCTCTTTCACAGTAGAGGCCAAATGGTGAAATGAATAATGCCATGTTATCACCAATAACAACATTGATTGAGCATCTATTATATGCCAGACTCTATGCTAAGCCCTTTCTTGAATTACATCCTTTGTTCTTGTCTTAATGCAATGCAGGAACCACCATCAATTTCACTGATGATGAATTTAGGATTTAGAGATATTTACATATAAAGTCCATAGTTCTACAACTACAGGTGGGTCTGGGTGGCATTATTGACTATAGCGCTATATTTTATTCATGGTCACCTTGGCTATCTTTGTATGCTGGTACTGTGTGTAGGGCTTTATGACTGAAGTCTGTTCTGAGGTTACATGTAAGCAATGCTACTGAAACACTAGATAACTCCAAATCATTGCCCGGCCCCTCTCCTCAAATCATGTATTAACATCTAAAGTTGGACTCACCGGTGCGAGCCTCTGGGCTGGTGAAGGCATCCGAGAGGTCTGGGCTGTGTGCACCTTCATGGTCAGACTTGAACCATGCACTGGGCTGCTGATGCTGTTCTGCAACCCCTGTGGGCAGCGCGGAAGTCGGCCCTCCACTCAGTCTCCTCCCTTGATGAGCCCACTGCCACTGCCACAGTCATCCACAGGCAGTGCCTGGGTCTCTGACACCTGGCGGGCATCGCTCTCCTCACTCCACACAAAGAGGAGAGGAAGTGCAGGAACCTACAAATGAGGCACTCAGGGAAGTACAGTCTGTAGCAGTGGAACTGGAATTTAAACCTCAGTCGCCTTTTCTCACACTGCTGCTCAGGCTGCTCTCATTCCCGTGCTGTTAAGTCACTGTCAATCTCTGGAGCTTTCTTTCTTTTATTTCATTCCATTTCACTTTCCAACAAGACAGATTATGGGGGCTTGGGAAAAAAGTTTACCCCCTTATGACCTATACACACATAGAACCGGGAATCCACAGAGATATTTTTTCTATTTTCAGTATTTTTCTCACGCAAGATTTAAGAAGGCTAAAGTTTACTGTTTACCAGTGGTGGTTTGCAGCAGTGTTTTGCAAATCTGCTGATCCTGATCTGGGAGCCTTCGACTCCAAGCTTGAGTCTCAATCCAGAGTTCTGGATGGAATGGGATAGAGGGAGGAAAGTTATGTTTTCAGCAAGCCACTCCCACTTGCAGATGTGATGTCCTGTAGTCAAGAGGACAGACTTCTGCTGAGGAGGGTGCCTTGAGCCTTGGCTTCCTATTATGCACCTGTGAGTGACTTGCTTTGTGGCTTTGCTCAAGTATCTTCCTTTCCATTAGCTTTTGATTCCCCAAATCTCAAATGAGAAGAACTAGAATCAGTTAGGATCCCAGTTTGATTTCCTCTAGGATCAATTTTCCTAAAACATGTGCTTGTCAGCCTGTGTATAGAGGAGATTAAAAACAAAACAAAACCAAAAACCAAAACAAAAACAAAAACCACTTCCGAAAAATAGTACATACAGGAGTGGGGTGAGGAGAGAACAAGGAAGTGACCATTAAAGGTATCAGATTTCAGTTATAAAAGATGAGTTAAGTTTTGAAGACCTACTTTACAGTGCCATGCCTGTAACTAACACTTACTGTGTTTTAGACTTAGACTTTGCTACAAGTGTAAGTCAGATGTTAAATGTTGCTCCCAGGAAGGAAAAAATCATAACAGTGATAACAATGAATAGGGTGGATAGATGGGTGAATTGGGGAGATGATGGATGTGTTTGTAGCCTTGATAGTGGTGATGGTTTCACAGGGGTATACTTATCCACAAACTTAACACACTATAAATATCAAATTACAGGTGCCCTTTATATATCAGTTGGCCTACGTAAAGTGTGTGTGTGCTGGTCATGCTATAGAAACAGAAAGCTTGAGGTGATGTATTGGTCAGGCTGACATGTCACCTGCTGGACAGTGGAGCAGTCTGATAGGTTCTGGCGTCAGCTTGGGTGTCAGGCTTGTCATAGTTCTGGGGTCACTGGGAAGGTGTGGGATGATGAACTCTTGCTGGTTCAAATGCAATAGTTATTTTATTAATGCTAATACTGGTAAGAACTGCCTACCAGTCTGGCCTCCTATAGTGGCTCTGTTATTATTATTTGGTCCTGCTATATATATTTTTTAAATTAGCTGTCAATATTCTGGGAAAAGAATTGTTTTATTTATTAATTATTTTTATTTCTTCTGTGAAAAAAGAAAAACCTGGTCACACTGCATATGAACTTTATTTTAAAGGGATGGGGGTTTTGTTATGTTTCCAGGCTGGCCCCCAACTCCTGAGCTCAAATAATCCCCCTGCCTAGGCCTCCCTGTATGCTGAACACAGCCCAGTTTGGAGCTTCTGCCTGGCAATAACGACTTGTGACTGAGAAGTGACTATTCCCTTGGACCCAGCAGGTGCTTGCCAGGCTGTGAGTGACATTTGGATTTGGAATTCCGGGACTAATAAGATTCTTTCGAGCTCTAAAGCTCAATGTCTTTTTGATTCTTTTTCTCCCCAAGCCCATTCCTGAATGAGGCGAAATGGACAGCCAAGTAGAAGCTATATTGAAAAACTCGACCCTTTAAGGAGTCAGTGATTTTAGCTTGAGATTTGAAGCCTATTAAAGTCGATGACATCTTTTTAAGCTATAAATTACCCCTTGTCAGGAGCTGGGTACAGCAGGCCTTTGGTGCGGATTAATCCTAAGAATGTTTTATTAAAATCTCTGCATAGCTAGCAGTGGGAGGTGACGTGCTGACTTGACTCATACTCTTTTCCAGAGGTGACATGCCTGTCCTTTATGCCACAAGCTATATCTACAACTTCTTTTGCTTTCAGCTTCAATTATAGCACTGGCTTGACTATTTGGCTTTAATTCTGAATTATCTCCTTGAGACTTGTGCTGGCCGAGGTCAAACCTTCCTGAAGTCTTGTTAAGTGTCTGTCATACAGCTGACAACCTCGGGGGCCCTCACACTAAAGAGTGAGTGAGTCATCTCTGCCTTTGGAGTCCTGATCTCTTGCATGGAAGATTTTCCTAAGAGAGTTTGGATTCTCAACATTTTCTTCATTTTCCCTATATGGAAAGCCCAGATCGAGAACCTGTTTTTTTCCAATAATTAGAAATATATTGCTACCTCTACACAGTAGAAGAATGGACTATGTGTTTTACACTACAAAACAACCAACAAATTATAATTGTAATAATAATAATGTTACAATAGTAATAACAATACTTTCTCCTTTTCTTCCTCAACTACTTCTGAGCTCCTATTTACCAGAGACTGTAGAAGGCTTTGACCACTGATGACTAAGTCACCTATGATTACATAAAAGAGGCTATTTTAGCTTCGGATAGCTCAGGTGCAGATCCTGAAACAAAGGATTCCAGTGAAAGTAGGATTTAGGATTTAGGAAACCATAGGTTGAGACTTGGACAGTGGCATTGGGAAGGAAAAGTAATCAGTAAAGGGAGCTCTATTAAGCCAGACACAGTAAGCTACTGTGGGTTAAACCCACAGGACTGGGAAATCCATGAAATTCATACCTGAGGATGATTTAAAGCCTACAGACCTTGGGGTATTGATTCAACTCCAGAAGTTTGTTGGTTGAGAGTCACTGCCCAAAGGCTATTAATTCTCTAACATTTATAGCAAGCAAGGAATTCACCTTCCAGAGTTCCAAGATAATCCCTCAGGACGAGAAATTCAGAAATGGGGTATGTACCCTAAAATTACAGGTGGGAGATATATATTGATGATACAAATCAACTAAATTGAATATATGCCAGGACTAACTCATGATATGGCAATTATGATAAGTTTTCTGGGGAGAGATGCACTTAGTAGGGGGATTTATTCTGGCTTTATTTATTTGAATAAAAATTATACAAATGCAGTTTATTCAATCTTTTAAAACTGTATGGAAAACTCCAGCATGGCTACATATTCCTATAATCTCATTACTCTAGGAAGTTGAGGTAGGAGGACTTCAGGCTGCAGTTCAGCCTGGGCAAATGAGTGACATAAAGAGAGCCAATCTCAAAATAAACATTGAAATGTCCTGGGATTGTAACACAGTATGGAGGCCCTCAGTTCAGTCTTCAGTATTGCTTATGCAAAACAAAACCCCAAAATAACTTCATGAGACTGAGTATATTGCCAGTCAGAAGCAAAGACAAGAATCTAGGGTCCTAAATTGGAAAATGGTACTTGGTTTTCTCCTCTACTTTTTCCACATGGCTATTCAGAGCCAAACTGCCAGCAGCTGTGGCCAGAGACATTAAATGACAGTGCAGGTGCACCAGGGGGAAGCCTTCCTCAACTGCACACAAACGGAGTTTGCCATCTTTCGATCAGTTATTCTTAATGGCAGCTCTGGATATTCCAGGAGTAGAGAAGAGTGTGAGTACCTCTAAGGGAGAAGAAATCATCCTTCATCTTTCCCTGCCTTTTCATTAACTCTTAAATCGAATTCCCAGTCTCCAAATGTCTGGGATGCTAATAAAATATCTGGCCACACGTCCAAGGGCTGCTGATTTTTATTTCATGAGCTGGACACAGTTTTTCATGACTGATTATGCACAAGCCTCCAATGTTGCTATTACTTAACCATCTGCAACAAAAAATTTTAGTAACATTGCATCCAAAAGATGATAGTGCCAGAGAATTAGGACCAAGTGGAATGCCATGTTTCATAGTGAAAGTAAATCCTTTTCTGGAGAGGGACATCAAATAGGGCTAAAATCTGGTTTTGGATGCTCCTGTAAACCGGATAGTTTAATGGACATAAAGGAGATACTTCTGGATTTTTTCCTGTATAAACAATGATGAGCTGTAAGTTAATTAGTTTTGAACTCCTGGGAAGGGCAGCTCAGAAAGAACCAAGGTCGTTTATGCCTGTTTGTCTATAATCAGATGAACAGCTACTAGTTCTACTACAGCTACTAATGTAGAAGTGCTTGTTTTGAAATCAGAGGAATATTAGCAAACATTTACCATGTTTAAGTTTCTGCCAAGACTGTAGTTTTTACTGAGAGTGGTACCAGGGAATTATTATTATTATTATTATTATTATTATTATTATTATTATTATTACTAAGATTCTCTTTAATTTTCAGTGATTTGATTTAGAAATAGGAAATCATAGCTTTCTGTGAAGAAGCTGCATTCTTCTTTCAGATGAGTGGTTTTTTAAAAAGTATAGACGATGAGCCCAAGATGATCAAAGTTTGATTCCCAGAGTATAGACTCTATGATCTGTAAAAGAATATTTTTTTTCTCTCTTTGGGCCTTGTCTTAGTTACTTTTCTCATTGCTGAGACAAAAAAAAACCCAACATTCACAAAGTAAAAGAGGGAAGGTTTATTTAGCTCACAGTTTGGAATGTGATACTTGGGTTACTTCTCTACTCTTCCCACATGGCGATTCAGAGTGAAACTACAGATAGCTGTGGCCAGAGACATTAAATGCAAATGCAGGTGCACCAAGGGAAGCCTTTCTCAACTGTCTGGTTCCAAGGCAGGGTAGTATGCCTGGGTGGGGGGGAATCACAGAGGAGAAACAGTTCATGGTAAACAGACAGGAGACAGTGAAGCAGCAAGCAGCAGCAGCAGCAGCAGCAGCAAACAGCAGCAGGAAGAGCCTTCCCTTCTCTCTGTCCCTTTCTATTCCATTCAGGATATAAGACTATTGATTGATGGTACCTACACTCAGAGTTGGGGTTCTATTATCCACTTCCTTATTTCTAGCATCATACAACCTTAATCCACACCCTAGATCCAGCCATGTTTGAAGCTCCCCATTTTTGCCCCCATGAGGTTTGGAGGTATGTCTAAATACACCCCAAACAGGCCTCTTTTCTAATCTGTGACATATGATGGTGAAGATGGCCTTTAAACGCAGGTCTCCCAATTATATGGAAGCTTCCTCTCTGTCTCCATTTTCCCTCTCTCTTTTCCTCATTCTCCTCCACATTCCTGAGCATCCACTGTGAGATATGGGTGGAGTACAGATCATAATGAAAAAAATTTTCTTTGTAAAATGTTCTCTGACCAGTCGTAGAAAAACAGTAAGAGCAAGAACAATTACAGAGAAGTTCTAGAATCTCTGTAGTCCCTTGTCCAAAAGAGAAGTTTAGGAATCACCATCAAACTAGGGGTATATGTGTGTGTGTGTGTTTGTGTGTTTGTGTGTTTGTGTGTGTGTCTGTCTGTCTTGAAGGAATGAGGATGACTATGACTCTATCTTTCATTGTGATCTGGGACCCAGGAAAATTAAAGAGGCTAGAGTCCAAGGGAAATATGATAGAAGGTTTTGAGAGTTTATGAGTTTTTACATAACTGCTAAACTGTAGGAAAGTCACTGGACATCTAGGAACTAGAGTTTTTCTTATCTGTAGGGATAGTTGTAGCACCTACTCCTAATCATTATTATAAGGATCACATTTTTAATCTATGCAAGAATGTTTCATAGACTGATACAGTTTTCCAGACAAGAAGGGTTACTTTTATTAGAATATGGCCTTCATTGTTTTGAGTGAAGCAGAACAAAGTAGGAAACTGGATTCTGAGTTCAGTTTTTTCACTTGATAGAGGTTTAGAGGCACTGTAATGAGACATTGTCCTTTTTGAGGTTTAGTGTTCTCATTACCACAATCTTACTCCCATCTACCCAGTGAGTAGGCATTTACAGCTGAGTGTGTTATATTGGAATCGCGATTTACTTTTAAAAATAATTTGGCCTATAGTCCCAGTACTTGGGAGGCAGAGGCAGGAGGATTGCTGTGAGTTTGAGGCTTGCCTGGGCTACATAGTGAGCTCAAGGCCAGCCTGAACTATAAAAAGCAAAATCCTGTTGAAAAAATTGTCTCCATTTAAAGATAAAGGATTTCATGTAAAATCGTGCTCCTCTGAATGTCCATTCCCACATGGCACTGTTCAGTTGTTCCTGAGTGATGGTTGCTTTGTGTTCCTGTTCTTGGTTTCTGAGCCAATTGTCACCCGCTATTTCTATTGTATTTATGCTGCTGCTTTTTCACTCTCACTTTACTTTTTCCTCTTCCCTTCCTAGTTCAGCATCCTTTTGGATATTTGACCCTCTACCTGTACAGTCTTCTCTAAGGTCATATCTGTGTCTTTAAAATTCTGCCATTCTGTCTCTAAAGATCCTACAACTGGCCTCTTGCCAACACAGAGTCTTGGACATGATGTTAGGCTTTCGGAGTAAATGGATGCTTCTTGCTGGTGTTTCACTGAAAGCCACCTGTTCGCTTATTTAGGTGTCTAGTTTGCAGGATGAATTAAAGAGGAATGAACTAGACAGGTGCATCAGTTAGATTTTTATTCCCTTTCCTCCAAACAGTTTTAAGCCAACCTGGGTTTGGCTGAAGAGAGATTTTATTGAATCACATCATTGCTAATAAAACTAGAGTGAAAGAAACTCTTGGCCTAGGAGCTCAAACAATGCTCCCCTTTTCATGAATATTCACTTCCATTTGGACAGAAAAATCAAATTCCACTGAGGTAGGATAGCTGCCAATTTTTCAAATCCCTTACTGTTTAAAGTTCAAGTCTGTTGGAAAAGTGAATATGCTTCTTTGCCTGTTGAGTCTCATTGTATCTCCCTGATGCTGACTGGGCCAGATTTCTCCCTTAACTGATTTCTCCAGTGGGGGGATTGTGACTCACTAGCTCATTAGTTCTTTGTTCTAGGCCCTGTCCTGCACCAGAGAGTGGAGTCAATTCTGCTTGATGTTGATGGATGGTGAGAAGAGGTGATTTCTTGCAGAAAAGTCAAGTCAGAATTATCCAAAGAATAGAGAATGGCTGATGTGTATTGAAAACATATTATTCCCTGCCTATGAGTATTTTGCTTATAAAAACTGATGCAAATAGGGAAATGTTTAAAAACAACTGTTATTGGGAGTAAGGGGATTACAATGGTTGAATCACTAGCAGTGGAATAAATCATTCATAATAGATATACAATTATTAAGAGAACTCAGTTTAGCAAAGAGTTTTTAAAAGAAGCATCATTGTATAGTCTGACATTGGAATAGTTTCAGGGATAGGCTAAGGATGTGACTCAGGAGTAGGGTTCTTCTGGCACTTGGTATCCTGGGGAAGGTTCTGTGTTTGAACCCCAGAACTGCCAAAAAAGCCAAAACAAAACAACATAAGAGATATAAGATATCTAAGACATATAAGAGGTATTTTGAGTGCTTTATTTTGGAAGTTGTTTTTGGTGAATATTGGTGGCTGAGGAGTTAACATTCTTGAAAGGAATTTTGTATATTAGATGGTGATGATGATGATAACCTGGTGGTTGATATAACACACAATATATGTTAACTACTCAGTGCTTTACATATATATATATATATATATGTATGCATACTCTTACTTATTCATTTGATGAAATATTTTTGAATACCTAATCTGGGTCAAGCATTATTGTAAGAGCCAGAAAACATTTTTGTAAAGTGGTAGGTTGTAAATATTTTAGACTTTGTAGGCCACATACTGGTTCTATCATGTAATCTTTCACCTCCAACTATTTAAAAGTATAAAAACCATTCTTGGATTACCCCAAAATAAGTGACTGGTTTGGACTTAGTATATAGGTTTATAATTTGTGGAACATATCTAGAATCTAAGATTTGATTATTCACTGAATTAAAAAAATGGAAACTTCTACTGAAATTTTAATTTTAGTATTCATTTAATTCTCATAATCATTCTTGCACAGATATCATGTTTGGCCCTATTTTAGAGGTTTGTGAAAAAGATAACTTCTCTGAGGTTACAAACCTAGTAAGAAGAGAAGCTGGGCACAAATCCAGATTTGAGTACAAAGCTTGCACTTCAACCTTCGTGTTCTACTCTCTGTCATTTAGTTTTTCCCCTCAAATCAATTAGGTAGGTGAAGACAGTGGAAAGTTCCTATGTATGAGACATGATACATAATGTTGAGCGGAGGAGATGGTGCTCCAGAAAGACAGAGACCAAAGGTTCAAAGGAAATCCAGGAGAACATGCAGGCACAGAAGCCAGGAACAGAGTGCACTTTGAAAAAAATGGCAAATGTGGGGCTGGAGGGTTAGCTCAGTGGTTCCGGCGCCTGCCTCGCAAGTGCGAGGTCCTCAGTTCAATCCCCGGTAACCACATACAATGCTGGGCGTGGAGACTCACGCCCACCAGCCAACAATACCACATACCACAGTGCCGGGCGTGGTGGCTCACGCCTGTCATCCCAGCACTCGGGAGGCAGAGGCAGGAGGATTGCTGAGCTCCAGGCTTGCCTGGGCTCCATAGTGAGCTCAGGGCCAGCCTGAACTACAAAGTGAGACCCTGTCTCAAAAAAAAAAAAAAAGGCAAATGTGTCTAAGAGTCCATGTAAAGTGGAGAATAACCTATGATGACTGGACTAAGAAATGCAAAGACTCCTCCCGCTCTTAGTGAGAGCTCTTCCAATGAAGCCATGGGGATGGAAGCTGGCTCAGAAGGGATGGAGGAAAGAGTAGAGTGGGAGGAAATGGAGCCTGGTTGTGCAGACAGCTCACATTCTTCTGAACAATGACAATGAAGATGAGGGAAGGATGTTACTATTCTGAAAGGGCATGTATGGTAGATATTTTGTGGGGTTGTTTTGTTTCTTGATTTCTTATGAAACCAGAGATTGAACTCAGCAGCACTATACCACTTAGGTCCATCCCTAGACCTTCCTATTTTTGTTTGTTGTTGTTGTTGTTTGCTTGTTTGTTTTGAGACAGAGTCTCACTAAGTTGCCCCGTCAGACTTGAACTCACAATCCTCCTGTCTCGGCCTCATGAATAGCTCAGATTACAAGATGTGCCAGCGTGAATAGCTAGGGTTTTCTTTTGTAATGATAGAAGATACTAGAATATTTTTTTTTGCCATTTATGAAGTATGCACAGGAAGCAGGAATGATGAAGGCATAGAATGGGTGGAAAACATCAGAGTCAGTGGGATCCTTCAGAAAGATGGAGGGCTTGAGGTCTGGAGCATGAGCAGAGGCCTGAGTCACCACCTAGTAGGGAAGGTCCACTTCCTTAGCTGTAAGAGGACAGAAAGAACAGAGGCATTGAGGTAGTGTCATAGTTACTTTCCTTGTGGCAGAGACAAAAATACCTGACACCAAAACTAAAGGAGGAAAGATTTATTTGCCTCACAGTGTGTAGATGATCCAGTTCATAATTGGCTGGCCCCAAGGCAGGGTAGTGTGACAGAGGGATATCGCAGAGGAAAAACAGTTCCTCACAGGCAGAAGACAGCAAAAGCAAGAAAGTGGCAAGCAGCAACCATGGTAGCTCTCTTTCTGTCCTTTATACTTTACCTGCCCTTAGGGTGGGTGGCACTCACACCCTTAATCCTGGCATCAACCCCAGCATCACATCCTTGATCCCAGCATCACACTCCTTTGATTCCTCCATCTCTTAAATCCCCATCTATGACCATGAAAGGTTTTGAGGGGACATCTTGATACAAACCATACCAGGTAGCAAGATTTAAAGATCGTCAGCTAGAAGCTAAGAGGATCACATCTAGAGCCATCAGTTTTTTTCCTAAGGATTATATCTTCGTCTGGAGTCTAGTGTTATTTCCTCTGTTCAACCTACATAGGGTGAGGAAGAAGAAAAGAGAGAGACTGACTTAGCAGAACACATGCAAATTGTCAACTACTTTTATTTTCTGCTTTTATCCATTGCTGAAAATAATCCTTCTTATGAGTTTGGCAGACAAAAAGAAGCTTGTTCTTGAAAAAGAAAGAAGCACAATGTTCAAAGCACAGCTGTCTTGTGTCATGAGACTGAATAGGCTGACAGCACTTGGGATGTTTGTACTGTGAGTCAGGAACTGTGAGCAAGGTGTCTAGCATTCAAGGTCTTGGCAAAAGAAACCTTACTGCTCAAGCCTCCTTGGGTGAAATTCTCAAAAATCTTTGAAGGAATTCATCTAAAGCCATGCCACACTTGAAACCCAGGCTATTGCATATACAGGTTGTTCTGGTCTGCTTACAGTTTTTTTGTTTGTTTATTTGTTTTGTTTTCAGTACCATGGATCAAACTTGGCCTTATGCTTCCAAGGTAGGTGAAGTACCATTTGTGCTAAGTCCCCAGCCCTCACAACTACAGTTTAATGTGTCTCCATGTCTCTGCCACAGGTATCATGCAGATGGCAGGTAAAAAAATGAAATAGTTCTACTATATTTAAAAATGACTCATACTCGTGTTTAGGCTGGTCCTAACACCTTAGAGATTCATACACTGAAGGTTAAACCTTGTAATTTTTATATCAGCTATTTCCAATTCTAATTCTGTTGGATAAATAGAAAAGAAAATTAAGATTAATTTCCATTTCCATTCTGCATTGTTGCTAGTTTTGTGGTAAGAAATGTAGAATGCAAAGATCAACGCTCATTTGAATTAATAGAGTTTAGTCCCATTAATCATAGATTTCGGGGGATAGTGAGGACATCAGAAATCCTAAAATGGAGTGCTACCTGATGGAGACATCTCTCAAGTGCCTCTTCTTCATCAGTCTCAGCATAAGCTCAGCAGTCTCGGCCTGAGTCTTAGGGATGAGGGTCTCACCCTGCTGTGGTCTGTCTTTGTGTTCTTAAAGAGTTGCAGGGGTAAAGGGGTGCTTCTTCCTTCAGAGTGACTTACTTCTCTTACGAGTCACTAATTCTGTGTTGCCGGGTTATAGGTCATAATAAAATCCTTCTTAGATGGACCTAATCTATTGAAAACAATTATCTTGCCCTTCGTATAGCACCATGTGGTTCTTGAGAGAATTAGGCTGTGGATCATTCAGTTCTGGGTTTGAGTCACATGCCAACCCTTCCTGGAGTTGTAATTTTTGGCAAGTTATTTTTTCCTCTCATTATATCAGTTTTATATCTATAAAACTGGATAGTTCTTGTGCTCACCTCATGGGAGTATCATATAGACTGACACATTAAGCTCTGAGTGACATTGGTCAGTGACAGCATAAACCCCAGTTAAGTTTGACCTAGGCTTCTGGTTTGGTGTTGCTTTAGATGAATATTTTAGAAGGTTTTTGTGAATTTCACTGAAGGAGACTCAAGCAGCAAGGTTTCTTTTGCCAAGACCTTGAATGCTAGATGCCTCACTCACAGTTCCTGACTCACAAGGTAAACATCCCAAATGCTGTCAGCCTGTTCAGTCTCATGACATAAGAGAGCTGTGTTTTGAACATCATGCTTCTTTCTTTTTCAAGAACAAGCTTCTTTTTGTCTGCCAAGCTCATGAGAAGGATTATTTTCAGCAAAGGATAAAAACTAATGTTAGG
>PVIC010050212.1:0-12876 GCA_004025085.1 Thryonomys swinderianus
CAGAGGACTATAGGGTAAACCATTTTATGTTTCCACAAGTAAAGCATTAGGATCTAGTTTCTCTACATCCTTACCAATGCTGTTTATCTTATTGTCTTTTTGCCCTTATAGTTTTTTTAAATTGAATTCTTTATTGGTACAATTTATAAACATCTCACAATCACACATAACATTGGGGAATTTGTACCAACATATGACACAAGTCAATTCTCATTTTTATGCCCTTATAGTTTTGATTAGCCTGGTTCTCCAAAATTAGTTTTCAATTAGTAATAATCGCACTTTGGATAAGCTTCATTGGCTGCAATACTGCCATGATATAAAGGTTATTTATCCAAGATTAAAACAGTCATAAACAGGCCGGGGATTTAGTTCAGTGGTTCCAGAGTCTGCCTTGCAAGCACAAGGTCTCAAGTTCGATCCCTGGTAGCCACACGCCACAGTGCTGGGCATGGTGGTTTACACCTGTAATCCCAGCACTCAGGAGGCAGAAACAGGAGGACTGTTGTGAGTTCGAGGCTTGCCTGGGCTACATAGTGAGTTCAGGGCCACCCTGAACTACAAAGCAAGACCCTGTCTCAAAAAAAAAAAAAAAAAACCACTGGGTGTGTGTGTCCACTTGGGTGCCAGCCCTACTTTCTCCCCTTAAGAAAAGCAAGCAAGTCCTCTTAATTTAGAATAAACTTCCCTACTCCAGTACTGCTGGCCAAGTCCATGTTAGACAAGGACTCCTCCTCCAGCCACAGCCATATTAACAGTAGTCAGCTTACAGAACAGTTTTTCTCCTTTTCTTCTGTCGTTTCTTGGATTTAACCCACAGCCCCTGACATGCTAGGCAGCCGCACCCCAGCCCTAACCTAGATCCTTACCAGATTAAGATTTTGCAATGTTCTGGCCTCTGCTCACTAGATGGCAGTAGCACCCCAACCCAGTTGTGACAGCCACACTGCAGAAACCACCTCCCGGACAGTGGGACAGAATCATCCTAGTTGGGAGCGCTGTTCTGCCTGTGTGGTTCTCCAGGTAATCTCTGTGCATGGGTGGGAACGGGCTGTGTTTGTGCACCCGCATTCCCACAGCATGGAGGGGAAGAAAGCACTGCACTCCCCAGTTCGGGCCTCTTCTTTCAGAACAGAAACTGCTAGATCCTTGCCCCTAATGTTTTTGTTGACTTTTGCTCAGCATACACACGCACACACACACACACACACACACACACACACACACAGGTAATATTCTTTTTAAGGAAAATGAGTTGGGCCAATGCATATTTTGCAACTTTGTTATCTTCACATCGCAGTGGGTGTCTTTTTTTTCTTTGTAGCTTGTGAGGTAGGCCTGGTGCCACTGAGCTAAATCCCCAGCCCTGTTGGGAATCTTTTTGTATCTGCATACCATCCTGTTTCTTATCTATCTGAAAAGGTTTCAGAAAGAGAAAGGCCTATAATCCCAGTGACTCAGGAGGCTAAGGCAGAAGGATCATGAGTTTGAGGTCAGTATGGGCAACTTGGTGAAACTTGCTCAAAATAAAATTTAATGCCGGGCATGGTAGTGCACACCTATAATCCCAGCACTCAGGAGACTGAGGCTGGAGGACCGCTGCAAGTGTGAGGCCAGCTTGAGCTATGTGGTGAATTCAAGGCCACCCAGGACCACATAGCAAAACCTTGTCTCAAAGAAACAGAAGAAGAAAGGAAATAACCACTAGTTATGTGACTGATGCATGAGCAAGTTTTTGTTTAAAAAATCTGCAATGCTGAGTGTATAGAATAAAAGGCTACTTTAGTTGTCCTTAACTTTTTGTGTTAGGAAAATAGCATTTCAGATTTCTTTTCCCTCCAGGTTTGAGTTATAACTGAATGGATAAAAATTGTTTTGTTTTTTTTTTGAGACAGGGTCTCACTTTGTTGTTCGGGCTGGCTCTGAGCTCACTATGTAGCCCAGGCAAGCCTCGAACTCAGCAATCCTCCTGTCTCTGCCTCCCGTGTGCTGGGATGACAGGCGTGAGCCACCACGCCCCACATTTGTGGTATATGGTATTGATGGCTGGTGGGCGTGAGTCACCATGCCCAGCATTGTATGTGGTTATCGGGATCGAACTCAGGACCTTGCGCTTGCGAGGCAGGCGCCGGAACTACTGAGCTAACCCTCCAGCCCAGGATAAAAATTG
This sequence comes from Thryonomys swinderianus, assembly GCA_004025085.1. NCBI lineage: Eukaryota > Metazoa > Chordata > Mammalia > Rodentia > Thryonomyidae > Thryonomys > Thryonomys swinderianus. Next base: position 2,171 of record PVIC010050212.1, read on the forward strand.
TTTATACTCAAGGTATACTGTGTGATGATTTGATAAACATGCATACTGTAAAACGAATACCAGTATTATTAACTAGGGACTACACAGTCCATTAGATCTCCAAAATTGATTCATCTTTGACTGAAACTTTGTGCCCTTTGACCCATTTCCCCTACACTTGAGCCCCAGACAACCTGCAAACTATTCTCTTCCTCTGCATTCAGCTTTTAGATACCACCTTACTAGCAGCATCATATAGTAATTTTCTGGGTGTGGTTTATTTCACTTGTATAATGTCCTCTGTGTTACTTTCAATGGCAGGGTTTCTCGTTTATGACTAATCCATTGTGTGTGTGTGTGTGTGTGTGTGCACGTACATGTCCATTTGTCCATCAGTGACACTTAGGTTTCTGTACCTTGGCTGTTGTGAATAGTGCTGCAGCAAGCAGAAAGTACACCTGTCTCTTGAAGGTACTGATTTGCTGGCTGTGTTGTACACACCTATAATCCCAGCACTTGGGAGGCTGAGGCAGGAGGATCACAAGTTCAAGTTGTATAGTGAGACCCTGTCTCAAAAAAATGCGCGGTTCGTTTCCTTTAGATATGCACCCCATACTAAATATCTGAACTAAGACATGTAATATGGAAGTTAAATGGATATTGGTCTGAAAACCCAAAAAAGGCACAGTGTGGGAACACGATGATGCTATAGAAAACAGAGACCACCTGCTGAGTGGGAAGCCGAGGAGGAAGCTGGGCTTCCAGGCACTGTGGGCTGCAAGGCGGGTTGTGAGAGCTGGCTCTGGCTGCTGGGATGCGGGGCTTCTCCTCAGGTGGCCCAGCAGGCGCAGCAAAGCCAGGAGGGAAAAACAAAAGCCTGTGATAATCTCCTTTATGTTTTATATTATGATCATGTGATTAATTTGACAATTTAACTTTAGGTATAGCTGGCACTAGGACTGACCCAGAACCAAGTACCACTGCCTAGGAGGGGCCTGTGGCACCCAGAAGGGAACTGCAGTGGTGTGAAGGTGGTCTCCGTGGGATAGTAGTGCCTTGTCACCGTGCAGGGAGGTGTGTGAGGTCATTCATCTCTAACCGCCTTTCTCAGTGTGCAGATGATGGCTGGGGCTCTGGCAGAGGGGAGGAGGGCTGTCTTGCACCGTGTGCCTATTACTCTGTCGCTCTGGAAACATCCTGGCATCTGCAGAGGGGTTTGGCCTTCCGCTTGTTATGGAGACCTGTCTCTCCAGCAGCACCAGGCAGCCGCCCCTCCGCGGAGGTCTGAGTGCAGCTCCGAGACCTCTTCCTCACCCCAGGCTGATCAGCTTCAGTTTATTCACCCCACCTGTTCCCCACCTGCTCCTGCGCTCGCTCCCCTGGGTAGGCACAGGTTCCCTTTTGTGCTTTTTCAGTCCACCAGACCTGTTTCATCAGTTCCCTACGCTAGATTCCATTCTACAATACCTCTTGGGCCTTCTGCCCTACCTGACCTTGCAGCCCCACCCACCCAATGTGGCCGGGGGCAGTGTGGCCAGCTCCTGTCACAGCTCCTGGGTCTCTCTGCTTCCTGAGCTGTCCAGTCTTCCTTGTTCTGCAGTCACCTCCCGGAAGGCCCATAGTCTGTTCTGTACTCTCTTCAGCTGCAGCAGACAATGACTGCCTGCTGTGCTTGTGCACAGGTAGGAGAGATGACAGAAGTGGATTGATCCGAGCATGCCTGTGCCCATTTTGAGGGCCACTGCCAAATTGCCTTGTGACACAGGAGCCATGTCATCCAAGTGGTAACTGTTTGTTTCGAGATCAAATAATGAATCTTTTTTAGTTATTTTTCATTGACCCATCACCCCTCGCAGTACTGGGAATGAAACCCAGAGCTTCACACACTAGGCAAGCACTCCACCACTGGGCTCTCGACCTCATCTTTTTTTTTTTTTTTTTTTTTTTTTGAGACAGGGTCTCGCTTTGTAGTTCAGGCTGGCCCTCAGCTCACTATGTAGCCCAGGCAAGCCTGGAACTCAGCAATCCTCCTGCCTCTGCCTCCCAGAGTGCTGGGATGACAGACATGAGCCACCACGCCCGTCACTGTGGTATGTGGTATTGATGGCTGGTGGGTGTGAGTCTCCATGCCCAGCATTGTATGTGGTTACCGGGGATCAAACTCAGCACCCTGCGCTTGCGAGGCAGGTGCTACAACCACTGAGCTAACCCTCCGGCCTCTTTACCTCATTTTTAATAGTGTCAGGATAATTAGTTACATGAACAAAGTGTATTGATGAAATCGGGGTGCTCAGCATTTCCATCTCCTTAATCTAGGTAACAGATCAAGGCAGTTTTACTCACCTGAATAAGTTCCTGCAATTCTCCTTGAAGCACATTCTCTTTATTGGCTGAAGCCTTTCAGCAGGTCCCTAGAACGCTCTGGAATAAAATAAAACAAAACCAGAAACCGTGTTTTCTACGAAAAAAGTCTTACTTGGGCCTTTAACTTCATAGTGCCAGATCTGATCGTGCAGTAATCAGAACCTCTTCCTGAGCTGCCCTGTGCCCTCCCCACCATTTGACTCTGTGGACAGAATGGTGAGTGAGCTCTGACCAGCACCGATCACAGCACACGGGCAGATGCCTCCAAAACACAGAACAAAGCATTTTAGGGGCTGGGTGCAGCACACAGGCAGAGTACTTAACCTAGGTGCATGAGGCTGAGTTCCATCCTCGGCACTGAAAAAAAGGAGTTTTAAAGACTGATTTTGGTAATTGCCACAAGCCTGTACCCACCAAAAGGAACTCTTATAAGAAATTCTGTTGTGGGGCCGGCATTTTAGCTCAGTAGTTCCAATGTCTGCCTTGCAAAGTCAAGATCCTGAGTTCGATCCCCACTGCCCAAAAAAGAAAGAAAAGAAAAGAAATTCTGTTGTTTGATTAAAGCCAAGGAGGGAGAAAGAACAGACGCAGGAGCCGTCCCTGGATCAGTCGGCCAGCAGCCCCTTGAGAGGGTGGTCCTGGGTGGGCGGGTGCTGGGGTGCATCTTTTTTTTTGGAGACAGGGTCTCGCTTTGTAGTTCAGGCTGGCCCTGAGCTCACTGTGTGGCCCAGGCAAGCCTAGAACTCAGCAATCCTCCTGCCTCTGCCTCCCGAGTGCTGGGATGACAGGCATGAGCCACCACGCCCGGCACTGTGGTATGTGCTATTGATTGCGTGAGCCACCACACCCAGCATTTTATGTGATTACTGGGGATCGAACTCAGGACCTTGGCACTTTGGAGGTAGGCGCCGGGACCACTGAGCTAAATCTCCAGCCCTGGGATGCATCTTTTATTGTTATTTCCATGGATCACTGTGTCAGCCGTGCCCTTGTTTGCTTCCTACTTGCTCTGTTTTCTGAGGGATTGTTTTTTTTCCTTTGAGAAAGTATATCAATTGTAAGAAAGTGTGCATTTTATGAAAGTGTGAAGAGCGAGTAGCATTCATTCGTTCATTCAGTGCACTCTGAGCACGGGCTGGAGAGAGCCCTGTGGAGCCAGTGCTGCGCCTGTGCTCAGGGGCTCCAGTCCTCAGGGTTGATGGGGCCTAGTAGGGAGGGACTCGGGGGAGAGAACTTGGCTCATTGGAAAAAAAATAAGGAGGCCACAGGGGCCGGAGATTTAGCTTAGTGGTTCCGGCACCTGCCTCTCAAGCGCAAGGTCCTGAGTTCAATCCCTAGTAGCCACATATAACAGTGCCGGGTGTGTGGCTCACACCTATAATCCCAGCACTCGGGAGGCAGAGGCAGGAGGATTGCTGAGTTCCAGGCTTGCCTGGGCTACATAGTGAGCTCAGGGCCAGCCTGAACTACAAAGCGAGACCCTATCTCAAAAAAAAAAGAAAGAAAGAAAAAGAAATAAGAAGGCCAGAGGGGCCGTGGAGAAGGGCAGAGAGAAGAGGCAGGGAGTGAGGAGAAGTGGGTGTGGGCAGTCGCGTTAGTGGCACTGAGGGTTGGTGGGACATGTGGTCCCTTGGAGGTCAGGGTAGCAGGTTCTTCCTGACGATTGGAAGGCGGGAAGGGAAAAGGGCATGGAGGCTGCTAAGCTTCTACAGGAACTCACGGGTGGGTGGAGATGCCACTGAGGGGGGACAGGGAGAGCGGGGTGAAGATGCATGGAGGCTGGAGACCCAGATTTGAGTTTCGGTTTTTCTCACTTGGAAAGTGACCAAAATTCTATTGGCTGGTGAATCTTAAAATATGTTCCAGCTTTTTATGGGGGGGACCTCGCTTTGCCCACATCGTCTAGAGCACGATGACCTCTTGCTGGGTCACGTCCCTGCCCGAGGACCACAGATGTCATGCTCATGCAGCAGCAGGGCTTGTGCCGCAGGAGACTCCTGCTGAGAACAGGGGCACTGCGGCCTCCAAGGGCCTTCAGGAGGGCAGCCCTGCCCTCGAGGTGGCAGTTGTCATGGGGAGGGTGCCACTGCAGATAGGACTGAAGTTTGGGGCCAGGTGATGCTTGAACAGGGTCCACCAGACCATAGAGTGGGTGTTACAGTGAAAGGGTCCCTGGTGCGGGGTTTGGGCTCTCTGTCACAGTTGGCATTGGAAGGACTAGTTTTTGTTATGGGGCCTGGGATCTTTAGCCTCCTCCTTCCCCCTAAATGCCAACAGGCTCTCGGGTCATCCTGATTGCAGTGAAAGGAAGGCTGCAAGGAGGAGCCGTAGCCAGCCCGCGGCCAGAGGCCTGTCCTTTGCTCTCACACAGAGGTGTTTCGTGCACAGCCACCGACCCTGTGTGAGTAGACACTGGTGTGGCTCCCTGCAGCGAGTGACAGCACCTCTTACTGTCGCCCAGGAGCAGGGCAGGTGGCACAGTAGGGAGGCTCATGCTGGTCCCTGCGGTTGGCTCACTGATACCAACTCAGTCAGACCTTGTGGCACTCATGCAAGCCATGGGTCCTGCTGACACACGCGTGACAGTTGTCACAGGAAATGGGAACTCTTTGAGTTCTTTATTTAATTATCTGACATCTCTTTTTTTTCCAGACAATTTATGAAAACCGAATATACAGCCTTAAAATAGAATGTGGACCTAAATACCCAGAAGCACCCCCCTTTGTAAGATTTGTAACAAAAATTAATATGAATGGAGTTAATAGTTCTAATGGAGTGGTAAGTGGGGTTTTTTTGCCCTTGCTCATTCCTCTGGGTTGAGAGTTGCTTTGTGCTGAACTCCGGGCCCCAGGGGCGCCGGGCCCATCGCACCGAGTGCTGGGCGAGTGTTGAGCACCGCACACACCCCATCCCCGGGCTGTCCTTGCTGCGTGCACAGCTCACCCAGGACGAGTCCGCAGCATGGAAGGGGTGCTGCGCATGCTAACACCGTGCCCGGCCTCTGTCTTTGAGATGCTCAGAAGGGTGGAAAGGAAGCTGGAGAGAGATGAGCCTTGTCACTGTTGCCTCTGTGTGAAGTGTCACGCCCTGGGCCCTGCCCTGCTCTGGGAAATGCTGCTCCAAGCTGAGAGACGGCTCGTGGCAGGCACTGTCCCAGGAGCGCAGTCTGGGCCTCCAGGGCCTTCCTGACCTGCAGGTAGCCACGCCCAGCTGGGAGCAGTTTTTTCCCTGTGAGCCACACTGATTTGGGTTGAGTCTCACCAAGGGCCAGCGTCACTTTCCTTCTCCCGACCTGGAACCCAAAAGGAAGAACAGCCTGACCAGAGGGAGTCCTGCCAGTGGGCGTCATGCATGTCACATGTCGCTTTGTGTCGGCACCTTCAGCCCAGTGAGTGCACCGCACTCCAGCTGCAGCTCGACTCCGCCCCAGCAGTCGCTGTGACATCCGGGAGCCGAGAGTGATCTGCTCTGTTTGCCTTCTTTGTAGGTGGACCCACGAGCCATATCAGTGCTAGCGAAGTGGCAGAATTCATATAGCATCAAAGTTGTTCTGCAAGAGCTTCGACGCTTAATGATGTCTAAAGAAAATATGAAACTCCCTCAGCCACCCGAAGGACAGTGTTACAGCAATTAATCAGAACGCCCACAAGCCCTTCCCTTCCACCCCCACCCCCAATTCGATTTAAGCAGTCTTCATTTTCCACAGTAGTAAATTTTCTAGTTACGTCTTGTAGACCTCAAAGTACTGGAAAGAAGCTCCCATTCAAAGGCAGTTTATCTTAAGATACTGTAAATGATACTAATTTTTGTCCATTTGAAATGCATAAGTTGTGCTATAACAAATCATCCTGTCAGGTGTAACCACTGTCCACATAGTTGAACTTCTGGGATCAAGAAAGTGTATTTAAATTGATTCCCATCGTGACTGGTGGGGCACGGCTAACTCAACTGTGAAAAGACACGTCACGCAATCACCTTGCTGCTGATTCCACGGCCCGGGCTCTGCCTTCCCCTCCCTGCCCTCCTCCGCCCCTGGAGCCCTGGCCGGGGGTGGCTGGTTGAGTAGATGTGAAGGTTTCAGGTGCAGCCTGTGGGACTACTGCTGGGTGTGGGGTGCTTTGCCTGCACCCTGGTTTCCTTTTGAAGTCTTAAGGCACCCCTTCTAAGCCATCGACCTGTCCCGCTCTCCTGACTCCCACCCTCGGCCGAAGCATAGATTGTAACCCTCCATCCTCTGAAATTGGCCTTTGGTGAGAAATTCAGGGCTTCCCCCATCTCTCCTTACCTTGATTGAGGGGTGCTGCTCTCCCTCCTCGTCCTCTCCCTGTCACTGTCACCGCCTGACACTTTCCACCACTCTTCCTTCCTTTGGCCTCTAGAAGCCATCAGGTAAGGTTGGAAAGTCTGACCACCCTCACGTAGTTTCGGAACCACCTGCATTTGTTTCCACCAGCTGGGAAATAAGTATTGGGTCCAGTGCTGTGCCACCTGCTGTGCCCACCAGCCCACGTCTGAGCTCAGGTGTGACGAGGTGAACGGAGACCGCCAGCGCCCCCGTCCCTGGTGGGCAGGCCCGGAGCAAAGGCCAGCGGGGACACTTGTGAGCGCATGCGGTCCCTCTGGATGGCTCCCTTCCCCTATGCACTTGGCTTTGAAGCGCGGAAGAAGCTTGACGGGCCTCGTGCGGTCGGTCACCCTCGCCTCCATCTGGGTCTAGTGCGGAATCCGACAACTGGAACAAGGAGCCCGGCCCGGCCCGGCCCGGCTTTGGCTTCAGTGCTGCTGCTTCTCAGATGCTCGGCAGGGACTAAGGAGCCGCTCGGCGTGCGGCGGACCCCGACGGGCAGGCCCGGCCCTGGCGCCTCTGCGCTTTCCCACTTCCTGTTCAGGACCACTAAATGCTGAAGTGTGGACGCGTACCGAAATAAAGGCAATTCATGCGTTCCAAAGGGTTTTTTTTTTTGTTCGGTTTTGGTTTTGGTTTTGGGTTTTTTTTAGTATTTGTGTAAAACCACCTCTTGAAGCAGTAACTATCATGTCTAAAAAGCAATGATGTCTCCATTAATCTTTTTCTGGGGAACCTTAATTCTAAGGATTTCACATCCTCTAAAGTTCACTTAACAGTATTCCATAAGCAGCCTTTTTATTGTCAGACCATTGCCTGATTTTAATATAATAAAGTGTGCGTTAATATTTAATAGGCTGTGCCCGTCTTCCTCTTGGCATATTAATTAGGGCCAATTTAATGTATCGAATTTTGGGGGGTTCCAATGGGTCAGTCATTAGTGGAAGAATTATTTAGGATTTTCAGGCCAACAGAGTCCAGGCTCTTACGTAAGTGCTTCTATAACAAAAACAAGTTTCCACCAAAATGTGGATTGGTAAAATCCAGAGTGGAGTAGGTTGCTGTGGCGCTGTGGAGTGGCCTGCTCCCGGGCGCTGGGCCTGGACCCAGGGCCTTCTGTCCCCCACAGCCCCAGCCTTTTTTTATGTTGAGACGAGTCTCCAGAAGTTGCTCAGGCTGACTGGGAGCCGGGGTCCCGCCTCCACCTCAAGAGTGCCGGGATTGCAGGCGTGTGTCCTGTCCCCAGTGTGCGGAGGAATTTATAGGGATAACATTTTGTATAACGAGTTCAGAGCTACTGTCCTGTCACCAGGTCAACTCTTGGGCTGTCCATTTTTTCACTATAGAAATCTAGGGGTACAGGGAGGGTTCCACAGTGGCCTGAGATGGCAAAGCTACGGGTGTAGAGCGCGCCCCCCCCCCCCCCGGGCTGGGAACCAGGAAAGCCGCCATGGGTCGCGCCGACAGCGTCCTCATCCCGGCCAGGTCGGAACCTCAGAGTGGAGACCCACGAGCTGCCCTTCCCCTCGGGAGGGGAGCGATAGTCCTGCCCAGCCGTCCCGCCAAGCACAGGTCGGAGGAAGTTGTGGGCTCAGTCTCAGGCCCCGCCCTTCCTCCGGAGGTCTTTGAGAGTCACGGGGCGGAAGCTTCAGCCTCCCGGAGCTGCGGGGTGACTGGGAGGCCTGCGGGAGGCGGGTGAGGCGCGCTCAGGGTGCCCGCTGTGGAGGCGGGGTTTTAGGTGCCGGGCCTCATAGAGGACCAGGTGAGCTTAGGCACGTGGCCTCTACACATGGCACCGCACAGCTGCGCCATCCTCCCCTCTGGGAGCCCCGCAGCCCACAGGCTCTGTGACCCCGCAGACCATCGGGTGCGGTCACCGTGAAAATCTCCAGGGACTGGTGGAGAACCTCCCGGTTCTCACTGTGTTAGATGAAAGGAGCTGCTCTTGGAAGGCAGGTTTGTCACTTGCAGCAAGGAGCCACAGCCACACTGCCACGCTGCCAGGGCGGGACATAACTACACCCAGCCTCTGGTAAAGTGAGTCTGCTCCTCACAGTGAGAGGGAGGGACAGGTGTCCTTTGGTTCTCTTACTACAGAGACTGTGTATCCTGGTGTATGTGAATTCCAGGACTCTGGAGGCTGAGGCAGGAAGATCAGAAATTCAGGCCCAACCTGGGCCAACTTAGGGATTTAGCAAGACACTGTCCCGGGGTGGGGGCTGGTCCTGGGTGTAGTGGCACATACTTATAATCCTAACACTGGGGAGGCTGAGGCAGGAGGAATGCCACCAGTTTAAGGCCAGCATGAACTACATAGTGAGACCCTGTATCAAAAACACCAAAAAAGGGGCCGGAGGGTTAGCTCAGTGGTTCCGGCGCCTGCCTCGCAAGCGTAAGGACCTGAGTTTGATCCCCGGTTACCACATATAATGCTGGGCGTGGTGGCTCACGCCTGTAATCCCAACACTTGGGAGGCAGAGACAGGAGGATTGCTGAGTTCGCGGTGGCTTGTCTGGGCACCATAGTGAGCTCAGGCCCAGCCTGAACTACAAAGCAAGACCCTGTCTCCAAAAAGCAAAAAAAAAAAAAAAAAAAAACCAAAAAAAAACACCAAAAAAGAAAAAAAATGCCTGGGGATATATAGCTCAGTTTGAGGTCCCCTGACTTCAGTCACCTGTGACAGAGATGGTCCCAGACTGGGGGCGGGCTAGGCCCCCATTTGACGCCAGCTCCACAGAAGTGGGGCCTAGCCTTCACCGTGTTCCTCCTGGAGCTTTTCCCAGGGGCCCTGGAGGCCGGGCCTCTCCCGAGGGCCCCAGGGTATCCCCCTCGCCATGTGCAGTTGGGACTGTGGGGCAAACTTCCAAGGGAAGCCGCTCCAGTTCCATCCCCAGCTCCATGCCAGAGGTACGGGGGTGCTGTCATTTTCAAACCGCCAACCAGAGCACAGTCTGGGCGCCCCCTCTGGACCCTGGGCACATCCTGTGCCCGCTCATGGGGTGGACATGGCCTTTCTGTCACACACACACCCTAGCGGAGGCCCATCTTTCTCATCTTGGACAGTGGGCATAACTTGGATGCCCACCCTGACTCTGCCACTTGGTGTGCAAACAGGTGGCAGGATTGGTGACGGGTGACCCTGGGTACTGCCAGGGCGCTGCATGTGTGCTGCTCAAATCAGGTGGGGACATTTTCAATCCCTCAAGAGGCTGGAAAGTACGGGGTGTGGCAGCGCATTCCTGTGATCCCCGTCCTGAGAGGCTGAAGCAGGAAGGTTTTGAGTTCTACCCTAATCTGGACAATCAAGCAGTTTAACAAGATCTTGTCTCAAAATTGAAAATGAAAGGAGCGGGGGAGCAGGGAATAGGAATGTAGCTTGGTACGAAGGTGTACCTTTTTTGAAAACAAAAAGTCTGGAAAGGGGGCCTTTTTGATTGAGTCTCATGAATTAAGAGGTGTCAAGGTTGAAACACGAGTCTGGCAGGTGTTTAGCCGCTTTTTTGCCTTGGACCAAAGTTCTTTGGCAGCACTTGAGGGGGATGTGATTGAAGCCTCTTGCCTTCCAAGCCTGGTCCCCAGCCAAGTACACCTGAAATCCCAGCTACTCGGGAGACAGAGGCAGAAGGATGGAGAGAGTTCAAGGCCAGCCCAGACAACTTAACAAGACCTTGTCTCAAAAACTAGAGGAGAGGGCCAGAGATTTAGCTCAGTGGTTCTAGCACCTGCCTTGCAAGCACAAGGTCCTGAGTTCGATCCCCGGTAACCACATAACAATGCTGGGCTTGGAGACTCACGCCCACCAGCAATCAATACCACAAACCACAGTGCCGGGCGTGGTGGCTCACGCCTGTCATCCCAGCACTCGGGAGGCAGAGGCAGGAGGATTGCTGAGTTCGAGGCTTGCCTGGGCTACATAGTGAGCTCGGGCCAGCCTGAACTACTAAGCGAGACCCTGTCTCAAAAAAAAAAAAAAACTCGAGGAGAGGGGCCAGGGATTTAGCTCAGCAGTTCTGGCGTG
>PVIC010050213.1:0-12885 GCA_004025085.1 Thryonomys swinderianus
GGAAGGAATAAATATGATACAGAAAGAAAATAAAAGAGCATGTATAAGGGGGGAGGAGGGGGGAGTGGGTAGGGATATGGGTAAAAATGAGAATTAACTTGTGGCATATACTGGTACAAATTTCCCAATGTTATATGTGATTTTGAGATGTATATAAATTGTACCAATAAAGAATTCAATTAAAAAAAAAAGAAACAAATCCAAAAGTATACTGCGTAAAACAAATACATTTAATACAAAAATAAATTTATAAGACTGAAAACCAAAGGCTAGAAAACAGTATTCCTTGCATTGGAAACCTGAATACAAGCAAGTGTAGCAATCTTATTTTCAAAAGACATTCAATTTAAGTCAAATCTGATCAAAAGAGACAAAGAAAAACATTACATATTGGTTAACAAAAATATTCAACAGGAGAGATAGCAATTATAAACAAATATGCACCAACTCTGATGCACCCAACTTCATAAAACAAACACGAATGGACATGAAAGATCAGCTAAACTTTAGTAGAATTACAGTGGGAGAGCCTCAATACTCTACTATCACAACTAGATCAACTAAACAAAAAAATCAACAAAAAAATGTCAGAGTTGAGCCAAACCTGTGAACAAATGGGTTTAATAGATATCTATAGTGCTCCACCCAACAAGAGAATACATATTCTTTTCCATAGCACATGGTACTTTCTTCAGAATGGACCACATATTAGCTCATAAAGCATGCCTAAGTAGTTACAAAAGAATAAAAATTACTCCATGCATATTATCAAATAACAGTGCGATGAAGCTATAAATCAACAGCAAAAGAAACCATAAAAGCCATAGAAATTAAATAATATACTCTTCCATGATCAATGGAAACAAAGGAAGAAATAAAGCTTTTCTTAGAATTAAATGATAATGCCAGTACAACATAGCAGAATTTACAGGACACAGTGAAATCAGACCTATAATGAAAGTTTACAGCTGAGAATGATCACATGAGCCCAAAAAAATAACCAAAGATGCATCTCAAAGTCCTAGAAAAGTGAGACCAACCCAAATCCAGAGTTTGTATAAGGAATAAAGTTTTATATAAAAAACAGTGAAGGCCTGGAGATTTAGCTCAGTGGTTCTGGTGCCTGCCTCACAAGTGCAAGGTCCTGAGTTCAATCCCCAGTAACCACATACAGTGCTGGGCGTGGTGACTCATGCCCACCGGCAATCAATACCACATACTACAGTGCCGAGTGTGGTGGCTCATGCCTGTAATCCCAGCACCTTGGAAGGAGGATTGCTGAGTTTGAGGCTTGTCTGGGCTATATAGTGAGCTCAGGGCCAGCCTGAACTACAAAGTGAGACCCTATCTCAAAAAAAAAAAAAAAAAGTGAAGATATCAATGAAATAGAGACAAAAAATACAAAGAGTAAATGAATTAAAGAGTGGCTCTTTGAAAGAATAAACAAAATGAACAAATCTCTAGCCTATCTCTAAATAAAAAGGAAAGATACAAGCCAATGCAATTAGAAATGAAAAAGGGCGATGCTCAGAATAAGGAACAAAAGATGTAGGTCTGTTTGTGTATAAAATGTCACTCGAAAAATCACACGCCCAAGCGCTGACAGGCATTCCATATGAAATCACTTGCACACTTCCAAAATCCATAAAATTATCAGCAACTACTTCACAAACCTGTATGCCAAAAACTTGGAGGACTTAGAACAGAGAAATTCACAGATATATAGGAATTACCAGAACTGAAAAACAAAGACTTAAAATTCCTGAATGATCCAATAAAAGGCATTAAAATTGAACCAGTAATTAAAAACCTACCAACTAAGAAAAGGCCAGGATTGATGACTCACTGCCAAATTCCACAAGAATTTCAGGGGAGCTCTAACACCAATATGCCTCAGATTCTTTAATGAGATCAAGAAGGAAGGTGCACTCCCAAAATCATTCTTGGAAGCCAGTGTTACCCTGACCCCAAAACCAGACACAAATCCAGCCAAAAGAAAGAGAGCTACAAGCCAATCTCTCTAATGAATATAGATGCAATAAGATATTGGCAAACAAGACAAATCATTTTAAAAACTTACACCATGACTTTGTAGGCTTTGCCCCATGGCTACAACATGCCCAAATCGATCAATATTGCCCATCACATAAGAAGAAGCAAGGACAAAAATCATGTGATCATCTCAATAGACACAGAAAAGGCCTTTGACAAAATTGAAATCCGTTTGTGGTAAAAACTCTGAAGATAGAGAAGGACCTTATCTTAGTCTGTGAAAGCTACTTACCACAAACCTACTGCCAACAGCATGCTACATGGAGAAAATCTGAAAGCTTTATCCTCTAAAATCATGAACAAGACAGTATGTCCACTATCTCCACTCCTGTTCCATGTAGTCCTCAAAACAGCCAGAACAACCAGGCAAGAGAAAGAAATTAAAAGGACACAATAGAAAAGGATGAGGTCAGCATGTCATTATTTGCAGATGACATGATCTACGTTTGGGCTCAGGCCAGCAGATGGGAGGCCCAGCCCCTTCTGCACTGTGCTGAGGGTTCTCTCAAGTGAAGGCCATGTCCAGAATGAGGGACACCAGAAGTAGATCTGTTTGTGCATAAAAAGGTGACTTGAAGGTCACACGGCCAAGTGTTGACAGGCATTCCATGTGAGAAGGAAGGAGTGGAAAGGAGCCAAAGGCGATTTTCAGAGTAGATTACGTTACTCCACTGATGAGACCAACATTCCCAGCGTGAGCTCATCAAAACCATCTGACCTTCTGGCGAAGCTGGTTTACTCCCGTTTCCTCTGTCCACGATCTTGCCTCGGGGCTTCGTTGGGTCTTTCTTTTTTTCTAAATCTCTAACTGAAAAAGAGTAGAAATACAGCAGCACGTTACATGCTTGTCTCAGAGAAAACGTTTGGTCGATTTTACTGAAAGCCTCAAAAGTTCTAAAAGCACGAGTGTAAGTTAGTTCCAGGCACACACACATCCCCAAATATTAGAACTGCTTTTATCTGTAGCTCTTGCCCTGCACGTGTGGTGAGTGATCACACTCTGCTGAGAGCCGGTGCGAGTATACAACGCCTCTTCCTCTTCCCTTTCTCACCTCCTTTCCTCCTCCTCCCCCAATCCCTTGACCTCTTTTTTTAACTGCTGGATTTTATTTCTTCAACAGAGTTGTGAGCTGTGGAAAACTCTTCCGAACGACCTTGGTTGCCTATTCACCACGGACAGATGTAGCAAACTCCGTCCTTCGGAACGGCAGTAACACTGCACCCCCACCCCTTGCACAGGGCTCCCAGGGGCGCGGGCCCAGCATTCCAGCCCCCTCTTCAGGTCCGTGGACCTCACTTCTGAGCCTCGGCCCTGTTCTAGAAAGATGGTAACCACAGATATTCTCGTTTGGAGTTGCTCTCCCTTCAATAGCAATGAAGAACCCCAGAAATTCCTTTCAAACTTAAAATGTTTCTCTGCTTAAAAAAAAAAAAAAATTGGTCTCTTTCTCACTTTAATTAAGGAAATAGTCGGAGACAACAGGCTGCTGAGCATTTCACGCAGCCCAGCTGGCACCACTAGTCAGCTCTGTGCTGAGCTCTCCGCCTAGGCCCCACAGCGGCGCTTTGAGGCCTTGGAGACCACCGCCAGGTGGCAAGTTTCTGCACAGATAAGATGTCGCGTGAGCATGCAGAGGCCAGCCAATGGCCAGACACTTGGTCTACCTGTTATAACATTTCATGGGGATCACAGTGTTCGTTGTGGGAAAAGCTATCCTTAAAATCTGAGGATTAGGGGCTGGAGGGTTAGCTCAGTGGTTCCGGCGCCTGCCTCGCAAGCACAAGGTCCTGAGTTCGATCCCCGGTAACCACATATAATGCTGGGCGTGGAGACTCACGCCCACCAACAATCAACACCGTATACCACAATGCCGGACGTGGTGGCTCATGCCTGTAATCCCAGCACTCGGGAGGCAGAGACAGGAGGATTGCTGAATTCACGGCAGCTTGCCTGGGCACCATAGTGAGCTCAGGGCCAGCCTGAACTACAAAGCGAGACCCTGTCTCAAAAAAAAAAAAAAAAACTAAGGATTAGGCCTTATCTTCCCTGGTGTGTCCAGACACTGGACTCAAGGAGAATCCGAGCCCTGCACTAATTGCAAGGCTCTCCCCACAGCCTTGTTGTCCCCGATGCCCCTCCACATCCTCACTGTCCTGGGTCCCACCCTGAACACTATCCGGACAAGGAGAGCAGGTTAGCTCCATCTCAAAAGAAGCGAGACTATAAATGCACTGCATATGGAAAAGGGAAGAAAGCCACGCAGGCAGTTATTTTCATTTCATTCTCACGGGCTGTTATCTGAGTGGAACGTGTCCCTCCACCCTGCCAATAAACACAGCACAGCTTAGCAAGTTTTCCGCCTAAACTGCCAGGCGGCTCCCTCTGGTCCTCCGTGGAGCTGAGCAAGGACACATGAACTGCCCAAGAGCCATGACCCGAGCTACTGAGAAAGGGCTTATGTGGGGCCACGTTGCTCCCGCTGTATAGTTGGTGGAATGCTCGAAATACTCAACTGCAAAAGTTTTAAGGCTTGAACGAAATGAATCGTTTTGGCTTCTCTCTTTCTCTTTCTCATGCACTTTGAGAAAAGTTAATCCTGTCTCTTATGTAAGGGTGCAAGAGGCCGAAAACTGAGGTGCTAGCGGGAGGGGAGAGGTGTGCTGCGGTTTATGATGAAAATATAAAAACTTTCCAGATTATCAGACAACATGAGTCTAAAAGATTTCTTAGTCTGTTTCCCTCTTTCCTTCCTTCCTTCTTTCTTTTTTTCTTTATTTTTCATTTGTTTATTTTTGACATTAGGGTCTTACTGTGGAATTCAGGCTAGCATTAAACTAATTATGTAGCTCAGATTGGCTTTGAACTCATGGCGATCCTCCTGCCTCAGCTACAGGTCCTAGGATTTCAATCCTTCTCTGCCACGCCTGGCATCCTGTCCTAACAGCTGCATGTCCTGCTGACAGGCAGATTCATTAAATGTCTTTGTTCAGAAGAAGAGGGAACAACTTAATAAAGTTGTGTTTGGCTTGGTTTTAACTTTTTTTTTTCTTTTGAGATAGGGTCTTGCTTTGTAGTTCAGGCTAGACCTGAGCTCACTACATAACCCAGGCAAGCCTCGAACTCAGCAATCCTCCTGCTTCTGCCTCCCGAGTGCTGGGATTACAGGCTTGAGCCACCAAGCCCTGCATTTGTGGTATGTGGTACTGATTGCTGGTGGGCGTGAGTCACCATGCCCAGCATTGTTGTATGTAGTTACCAGGGATTGAAACAGGGACCTTGCGCTTGCTAGGCAGGTGCAGAACAACTGAGCTAAATCTCCAGCCCATTGGTTTTAACTTTTAACAGAGTCACAAATACATCTCACAAAACGCTACTCAGGAAGGAAGAGAAAAGGGAAAAGTGGGTATAAAAAGTCCAGAGAGAACATGCCATATGGAGTCCCAGAAGCCTTGGCCTCCCTGCACCATGGAATAATCCCACAGCAGGACTAAAAATGTTTTCTTAAAAAAAGTCTTTGAAATGATGTCCACAATTTGCTTCCAGAGAATAAGGCAGGGGTTCTGGCTACATAGAGGAAACCATCGCTGACCAGCACACTGTTCTTCATGTCAGAAAGGTCACCTTGGGGCAGAGGGCTCCCTGCCCCCGGGAAGCACTGTCCACACTGGCAGGGGTTCAGCCAGTGCCCTGGGCCGGGGACAGGGCTCCACACACCGCAGGCTGCGGCACGCAGCATCTTAATGTTAAAGAGAATCCCTGAGGGCTCCCAGGAGGCAGAAGCAGACCTGTGTGGCTGGATTTCAAGTTCACTACTAGGGAAAGTTCTCTAACAGAGAGAGCCGTGCAGACCTGGCCTGGGCTGCTCTGGCGCTTTCTGCCCCTGCCTCTGAGAAGCCCCTGCACACCCTACATTTTCCATGACACAGAGTACTATTCGCAGACTGGTTCAAATCTGAAGACTTTGCATCTGCTCTTCAGCCATGACCAAGGCGGACGGGACAGCCCTCTCACAGCTACTGTGACTCTTCTGGTCTGCTGTCTGACAGTCCTTAACAATGTCCACTGACTGAGTGCTGGGAGGAGTGAGATCCCTGCTGGGTAGGCCAAGTCAGCACAGGCTGGGCCGACACCTGCCGGGATTCTGCAGAGACACAGGCGTGGTCTGCTCAGTCCTGCATGTTGGTTGGGATCCCGTGGGCCAGGCGTGTGATATGCAATTGTCCTATAGTGAGAAATGAAAGCACTGAAGCCTAGCGGGCTTGTTTGTTCCTGACACAGAAATATAAACAGTCCATTGCAGCATGGTGGGGTCAGCCAACCGGAGACGGGCCTCTGGGCCCTGAACAGCAGGGAGAGGGGTCTCAGGGTGACCGAGAGATGGTGTCAGGGGGCTGTTAACAGCCAGACCTTAGGGAATAGAGAGGAACACAAGAAAGGAGGGCCAGGAAGGGTGGAGAGGAGCTCGGGAACACTTGAACAGAACCTCAGAAAAATCTGCAGATCTTTAAAAAAATATCTAGAGTTCAAACCCTTAAAACATACACCATGGCACAAGCTCAGGGCACTGTCCACACTCACTTCTGAACTGGCCCTGCGCCGGCTTGCTCTCCTTGTCTTTGTGGTACGCAATGATTTGAACCGTGTAGTTCTGGTCCGGCATGAGGCCTTGAATAATTGCTTTTGTTGCCGTGTTTTGGAGATTCAGCTGATTGGTTTTTCCTCCTGTAATAAAACAGAGAGAGAAATCAGTGCTATAAAGTATGGTTAAACTGGGCGTGGTGGCTCACGCCTGTAATCCCAGCACTCGGAGGGCAGAGGCAAGAGGATTGCTGAGTTCAAGGCTTGCCTGGGCTACTTAGTGAGCTCAGGGCCAGCCTGAACTGCAAAGTGAGACCTTGTCTCAAAAAAAGAAAAAAAGTATGGTTAACTGCGCATCAAAAATGTTATTAACCAGCGATTGACTTCAGAAGGCAAAGCTTTTGGAAAATTTGTCTTTATTGTACTACGATGGAGTACAATGCAATATTTTAGCCTATGTGGAAAGGGAAAGATGTTTAAAAATACATGTCTATGTGTATAGCACTTAATTGGTATATAATTTTTGTGCTCATTTTCAGCGGTGTTTGTTTTGCATTAGACAACTTCAGCAGTTGTGTAAATTCGCTAAGAGCACACTCAGGAAAAGCTCTCACCACAGCAGGCTGTTCTGTCTGCAGTCCAGAGGAAGCCCAGCAAAGCCAGTACAAATGTGAGCCAGAAGGGATTCCGCCTGGAGAAGAGTGTGATGGCCACTGTGGGTACCGTCCTGGCCTCTCCAACACAATACAAGGCACCCCGAGGCCCAAGCTGGCAAATTTCCTCTCATCTGGCAGCCTCCAGGGCAGGTGCTGTGGGAACCACTCACTGCCTGCCTACTTACGAGTTCACTGGATGCATAAAAAATATCAAAACCCCACAATCTCTCTGTCAAACCAGACTGACCACTAAAGCTTTCTCGAAGACAATGCTGGTAATATATGCAACTAGTTTGAAAAACGCCAAACATATCGTTGTCTAATTTCTGGCAATCATTATCACATCTGAGAAAAGTAAAATTTCTGTCCTCTGAAACATAACAGAGAAAAGGGTTTGAAACTAGCAGAATTAACCAAATGTAACAGATTATATTCTAACAGACTCATATCCTAATAAAGTTAATGTCTGAATTTGTCCTGTTATCACCCATGTGGTCTCCTATTAAAAGAGAAAGTGGAGCCTCCCTCCTGCCAGACCCATTTCCTTGGACTCATTTGTGCTCAAGATGTTAATCTGGCTTCATAAACTCCTTACGCCATTTATAACTCAACCACTAAAGAACAAGAAGCAAATCTCTCATAATATGCATTTCACTTTTAAAATTTCTTAGAAAACCCTGTGCCTTAGAATCTCACTTCAAGGGGCATAGAGTTCTGACTTCACTGAAGCCTTTGAGGATCTTGCAATAAGAAAAGCTTTAAACTTTGTCCAAACCAACATTTCTGAAACTTGCCTGATTCTGAAATCATCTGGTTGTGTAACAGCTGTTTAAACATCTCACAGAAGCCCACGAAGCTTTTCTCTGATAAAGCTTGGACCATGTCTCACAGCGCTACAGCATCTACACGTATCTCTGTGGTTATAGGTCTTGAATGCACTTTCATTTACCACGTGTACTCAGGTCAATACCCAAAGGGAAGATGATTGGTTGTCCCAGCCACTACACTAGGGACACTGGGTCAATAAACCCAGTATTCACTGCTTTCACCCCCATTCTTATGTCACTGGAATCGGGCACCTGCTTTTGGAGGATAGAAACAGCAGGCTAAGGTCCAGTCCAGAAACCCCCAAGTCACTAAGATTCTGTGACTCCTGGGGTCCTTAAAAGTTTGGTATCATCGGGCATGGTTGCTCACACCTGTCATCCCAGCCCTGAGGAGGCAGAGGCAGGAGGATTGCTGAGTTCGAGGCTTGCCTGGGCTACATAGTGAGCTCAGGGCCAGCCTGAACTATAAGCGAGACCCTGTCTCCGAAAAAAAAAAAAAAGTTTGTTATCACCAGCAGTTAATCAGGATTTCGGAGAGGAGACCTAACAGCTGTTTCGAACAGGCATTCTAACCACGTGACTACTGACAGACTTGAGCTCTGGAAGTCTCGCCCTCTATTCCATCGTTGTCTCCTGACACCCACACAATTCCCTGACAGGTGCTTGCTTACTATAATAATATAATAGACACATAAAATATGAGAGTGAGAGTCAATAAAAATTTAATTACAATGTTTTGTGGTAGGGAGATTTAACCCAAGGGTCAGTCTACTGCTGACCTACACTCCCAACCCTGCTACTCTATTTTCTTTCTATGTTGAGAGAGATTCTCACTAAGTTACCTAGGCTGACCTCAAACTTGAGATCCTCCTGCCTCAACCTCTTCAGTGGCTGGGACTACAGACGTATCACTGTGCCCAGCCAATTAAACTCTTACATAACTACTTTTATATTAATGGTCAAAAAATCTGTTCAACTAATGTTTTTCCTGTTTTACCACTTATTTTCATAATGTCTGCTTTCTAAGTTTACTGTACAATTGCTGAATAATATATTTTTTGTTTTTGATTTTGGGTGTCTTTTTTGAGACAGGGTCTCATTTTGTAGTTCAGGCTGGCCCTGAGCTCACTATGGAGCCCAGGCAAGCCTTGAACTCAACAGTCCTCCTCCCTCTGCCTCCCAAATCCTGGGATTACAGGCGTGAGCCACCATGCCCAGCATTATGGTATGTGGTGTTGATTGCTGGTGGACGTGAGCCACCATGCCCTATATTGTTGTATGTTGTTACGGGGATCAAACCAGGAGCCTTGCACTTTCTGGGGCAGGCACTGGAACCACATAGTTAAATCTCCAGCCCTTGCTAAATCATATTGATTGAGTCTGTTCATTGTAATACAGTCACAGCTACTGAACAACCAGGTGTATTACAT
Source organism: Thryonomys swinderianus (assembly GCA_004025085.1). Taxonomy (NCBI): domain Eukaryota; kingdom Metazoa; phylum Chordata; class Mammalia; order Rodentia; family Thryonomyidae; genus Thryonomys; species Thryonomys swinderianus. Next base: position 9,545 of record PVIC010050213.1, read on the forward strand.
TATTTTGCATGTCAATGAGCAAAAAGTATGTATGCCATGCTGAGAGAGAAGTAGTAGGGCTGTATAATGGGCTGGAAATTTGGCCAGAAGAAAATGAACTACATTGAGTCCAAGTCATTCTTTACATGTTGTGGAACATTATTCCCTTGATTAAAGGGTAAGACTTCAAGCCTAAAAGACTAAATAAAAGAGAAAACTTTCAAACGATCCTAAAGCAAAACATGGCATTATATTTCCAGGTACCAGGACATAAGAAATTGCTACTGCTCTAGCAAAGAGCCAGTACTTTTACCTGATGCTGGAGTCACCAGAAGTTTGTATCCGCCCAGCTTGCCCCGTGGGGCCTTCCATGAGATCTGTATGCTGTCCTGGGACAGCACGTTGTATCTCAGCCTCGAGGGAGCAGACACTGGAGGGGAAGCACAGAGAGGCTCTGAATGCCGAGACCTTTCAGCTGCATTTGCTAAGCTAAAGGGACATAATTAAAATACACGTGACTTCATCAACCCCAGAATGTATCCCTCCCACCACGCCATCACTGAACCGATCAGTTTGGAAAATGAGATGAAAGTACGAGCATCTGGTTTTTGCCCAAGGCCTTTGCCAGAGATGCTGAAGGCAGAGTCTCCGGAGAGGCTGTCCTGGCCTCGTTCAGAAATCAAAGCCGGGCTTGTCAGTGCTTTATCAGTTACAAGAGTCAAGAGTTCTGCTCAGAACATGCAAACATTTCTGACCTTTCCTGACTCTAACAGGCTGTGGGTTTTCTTTTTTCTTTTAACTGCTTTGATTGGTACATTTTATGTATACATTGTGATCACATTCAACACTGTGCCTGTAGGTTTTCACTGCAGGAATCCAGGATTTGTGGTGGTCAGGTATTTGAAAGGGCACTAGAAGCCTAGTGTGGTCATAAGATACTTGTGTTAAAACACCTGAGAAAGGAGCTGACAAAGGCCTTGAGGACTGGAGAAAGATGATCATGTGTGACAGACGTGGGCCCACTCTGCAGGACAGCTGAGTTGTGTGTGTCAGAGGCTTTGCACACGGTCTGACTTGGCCCAGAATATTCCATCTCTTTTGACACATCACAAAAACAAGAATCTCTTTTCCTCTTCCATATGTCATTCAAACTTCAGCACATATTCTGGGCACCCTCTGCAACTGTTCCAGAATTTCAGAGGCTCTTTAGGAAGAAGGCTTTTATCATCTAAGTCCATTTGTCAAGAAAGTTTTTTTGTTTTGTTTTTTTCGTTTTTTTGAGACAGGGTCTCACTTTGTAGTTCAGGCTGGCCCTTGAGCTCACTATGTAGCCCAGGCAAGTCTCGACCTTACAGCAATCCTCCTGCCTCTGCCTCCCAGGAAAAGTTCATGGCTGCTGGAGAAGTTGGTGCTGACTCCCTACTTGACCCCACGGCATCCCTCTTGCTTCAGGTGCAGAGTGGAGGGAGGGGGCTGCACAGGTGCCGGTGGAAGGGGGCGTGGACATGCATCTGACCCCCGGTTCTGTCACTTATTAGCTATGTAACCTGAGCAAGTGGTTATTTTTTTCCAAAAGATGATCATAACTCTCTCTGCAAAGGGGAGACATGATGAGTTCAGATCGGACGAGGGACAGAATGTGTTGTGGTGATCGGTAACTACTGATTGCCCTTCCTGTGTATTTCACCTTACCTTCACACAAATACCCTTTTCAACTCTCACAAACACACCCTGCTACCCCATTTTACGGATAAAGGCACAAAGAAACACCAAAAGCACTTGCTCCAGTTCACACACTAATTTGCATTTCTCTGCTGGCCAGAGATGTTTATTGGCCACTTGTACTTTGTATGAAGATTCCTGAAAAAACTACAACTAGAAATTCCATTTGGCCCAGCCATTCCCCTTCTGGAATCTTCGTGAAACAGTTAAAGACATCAGATTACAAAGATATACGTGTACCTGTGCTTAGAGCAGCACAATTTATCATAGCTGAATCGTGGGAAGGGTCCTGGAAGCAGCAGATGAATGGGGAAAGAAACCGGTGTTCACATGCATTTTGCCATGAAGAATGACAAATTTTAATTATTTGTTGGTAAATCAAGGCACCTTGAGATTATTGTGAGATATTAAAATAAATCAGATATACAACCTCAAATAGCACACGGCTTCTCTTACATGAGAAACCCAAAATATAGATAAAGAAAAGAACAAAGTAGAAGACAGATAGTGGGAAACAGGGAAATAGGTCTTTTGCAAATGGCAGAGGGACCAAGAGAGGAAGGAAAAGAAAGGATGTAACAGGAACGAGGCCGAGTCCTATACCCTCACCAACTCCAGGGGATACAAACGTTATGCATGTAAACATGTACTGTACCAGTACAGATAAAAATGTAAAAATAATTCAAAGGGTGGTGACTGCAGATGAACTGTGTGGAAGGAGCTCCTGTTAGGAAGCAGCGCTCCACTGAGCGCGATGGAAGGGCTGATGCTCCACACACCACCCACGCTGCAATGCTCAATGCCCAGGAGCCTCCAGCAGGGCGGCGCTCTCCTACCAGTTCTGCTTTCTTCCCTGTGAGTCCCCAGTGCTGGTCACACAGCAGAGATAGGAGCTGTCCATTTTGAGCTTGATGTGAGTGGGGAGAGAGTGTGCACGTGGTGTTAAAGGGAAATCAGAAAACCATCACAGGACAACAAGGACATTATAGGATGGCAAGCGGGAACAGAAGGCTGCTACAGCCAGCATTTGAGTGAAGGGAGAAACTGCTACCATTTTGCTAGTCTCAAATTGGGAAGACAGTCTATATGTAGATAGGTTTTGGGTGGTTTTTTGTTTTGTTTTGTTTTGTCTTTAAATCTAGTTCCATGCCAAGGATCCAATGTCTCAAGCCTCAGGGCTTTTAAATGACAGTGACTTTCCTTTCTTGTAGCTACACAAAACAGATACCGCCAGAACCAAGTGTATACCCTCTGTGAAATTCTTAAGGTGTGGATGGCATCATCCTGCCCCTGCTGGACATGTTCAACAAGCCAACACAGCTGTACTTTTCTATATTCAGTTCATTTCTCAACTTGTCATAAAAATGCTGAAAAATCTCATCAAATTAAAGCATCTCACTCCAGCAAGAATGGCTGTCATCAAGAAATCAAGCATTGGGCTGGAGATTTAGCTCAGTGGTTCTGATTTAGGTTCAGATTTAGCACCTGCCTTGCAAGCACAAGGTCCTGAGTTCGATCCCGGTAACCACATACAATGAATGCTGGGTGTGGTGACTCACGCCCGCCAGCAATCAATACCACATACCACAGTGCCGGGCATGGTAGCTCACGCCTGTCATCCCAGCACTCAGGAGGCAGAG
>PVIC010050214.1:0-12822 GCA_004025085.1 Thryonomys swinderianus
AAGATATCAAATGGCAATGAATTGATTTGAGGTAGGAATGGTGAGAATTTGTGTTCCTAACCTGTTTTATCTGGTACTTTCACAGTTATCTCTGTTTTCTTCTGACAAGTTGTTCCTGGTGATTTAACTGCACCTTAAAAATACAATACATATAGCCTAAGAGGCTTAAGTTGTGGTAAGTGATATTTTAAAGGTCTCTGACTTTAAAGATCTCTGGACTGTAGTGTTCTTATCAGATAGATATTACAGTCAATACTGAAATTCTAAAGATTTTTTTTTCTTTTCCTGAGAACCATTCTGCTGAAGATTTGCAATTTGTCCAAACACCTTTTTTCTTGGCTAACAGGATTAGTCTGATGTGGCTGCTTTAGTTCCTCACTCAAGGTTGTAGACCCATCCCATGCTTTCCTAATGAAAGTCTGTACTGTAGCATAATGTAGTCGCCTGTTCATCTCAGTAGCTGTGCTGGGAGAATACAGGAAGCAATCTTTGTGTAACTCAGTTGGTATGATGAACATCAAAGTATATACACATGTGTCAGCATGTAAACAGAAGAGTTTTACATATGTTGTGTCATGGGTTACATTTTTGGGTACACTATTCCATGAAAATCTGCTTTTGCAACTTTTGGAGAAGTTTGAAAATGATTCAATGATAATATTAATAATGATAATAACTTGGATCAGGTAAGCGAAAGAAGTTAGAAAGATATGATGGGGTACAGTATGAAGAATTTAACTCAGATAAGAAAGAAAATGGTGATGTAAGTAAATATTTGACTAGTCAAAATGCTACAAAATGGTCATGTATACCTCAGTGATCCTTGTTATAACTAGGTCATAAGATGTTATTAGGTTTTTGATGTGGTGAAATCTATTGGATGGAATGCCAACACTGTCACTTGATGTTGGAAATTGTAATGGATGATATGCCACAACATGTTGTGAAATACAGTAATAATGGAACATAAGTAAACCATTCTATATGCATCAGTAGTAATAATCAAAAATATATTTACCTCACTGTCTGAATGAACTAAAAGCCTTCATAAAAAGACTTTATCATTCTAATAATCAGAATCCAAAAGAATTATGGAGAAGGGATAGATGTGGTATTGAGATTTTTAGAATAATAATGACACTCAAGAGATTTGGTTTCCTTCAAAATTGCTCATATTTTGAGGACAGAAAAAAAACCAAGAAAACAAAAAGCTAACAATTTGACAGCTATTTGCTCATTTTTGAAAGCTTTGTTTTGAACTGTCAAGCAATTTATACACCACTTGAATATTTGACAATTGACAGACAACTTGTGTCATTTCATGACTGTTGAAGCTTTCAGGAATGTATACCAAATAAACCTTTCACATATGGTCTAAAATATATACCTGGTAGATGCAAACATATTTTCCAACATGAATTTATAAATTTACCCAGGAACTCAGCTAGTGGGTCTATATTAATGCTGTAATAGACCATATGACCTGCAAACATACATGTTGCACCTATTTCAAAAAGTAACTCAAATGTCACATTCAACAATTGATTGAGCAGTTACCTAATGGTGTTACATTAGCTAAAAATAACGCCTGTTGACCAGCATAGGGACTATTTGAAAGAACAAAGCTGAGACTCCTGAAAAAAAAATGTGGCAAGTTCACAATAGAGAAATGTATGGTACAAACTTTGGATTTCAGAAAGACAATGTTGGCCTTCAATAGGGTGAAGAAAAAGCAGTACTGATACTGTCAACTTTTACCTTAATGGTAAGATTGATAGTGGTAGCATATACTTGTAACCCCAGCACTTAGAGACTGAGACAAGAGGATCCTGTGAGCTCAAGGTCAACCTGCACTACACTACATTGTTCAAAGCTATCCTGTGCTCCTAGTGGAAGTTTAACCGCCCCCAACAAAAAAAGATTGATAGTGACAACACAAATGAAGCCAGGAACAATCACATTTATAGTAAAATGATTGGTGAAAGAGATGGCGACCGATTATGCAGTAACTATGATATCACTGGAAAGACAATGCATTGGTCAATTGTATTTCACTATGTCCTAACATGTCAGGCAGATATAGTTTCTTATTTATAAGAAAATAGTAGCACTAAATATCACGGAGAAATTTTCTTAGAAGATTGAGACTGGATTTGATTGATGATCAATTATAATAGAAGAACAATGTGAATCTGCCCAAAAAACTTCACAAAAGAATTCTGGAGTGGACTGGGGAACAGACAAGCATCACAAGAACCTCCTAAGGAAACAGGGAGACCAGTGAGATGTCAGCTGTGTCCTACCAAGGAAGACTGGAAAACAAAACATGCATATGCTCAGTGTAAAGGAGGTATGTGTATGGAACATGTCGTTGTGTGTGTGTTAGGTGTGATAATTAAAACAAAGATTATTTCTTTGATAGTTTTGTTCATATTTTCATCATAGTTTGCATAATTTATTTCTGCTGTTATTCTTTCAATTTAGTAAGCAAACAGTTGATGTAGAAAGCATCGATATTTATTCTAAGTATTCAGTATACATTTCATATTTTATTTTATTGACATTCTCATTGTCCTGCTAATTGTCCATTATACAATCTAATAGGAAGCTTCTGACAAAACTGGAAGACAAGAGAGGTGACAAGTATTACCTGCTAAACAGGAAAGGAAAGCTAAACACTGTAAGGGAGACTTGTGTTTGGAACACGCTTTTGTGCATGAAGATTGCCTTAAGTGTGATAATTGATTAATATTTATTTCTATGATAGAGAGTTTTCTTGTATTTGCACTGTAGTTTTCATACGAATGTATTTGTGCTATTATGTTTTAGGTCTTGTAAACAGGTAAATAGTTGATCTTGAAACTGTTGATGTTTACTCATAACACCTATTGTATATTAAAATTTAATATTTAATTTTATTAGTATTTTATTTTCCTATTAAGTACACATTATCATAGTAAAACTCATAAAACTAAAATTAATAATTGGTCAGTAGAAATATTCAAAAAGTAAATGTAGGCATTATTCATACTCCATAATATAACTTCCACAAAATTTACCATGGTGCCCCAGCTCTACCACAAAAGGGGTTATAAATTGTGAGAAAGTACCTGGTAAAACTCAATTTACTGTGAAACTTCTGTGACTCCATCTATTTATTAATAATAAAATGTTTTCACCCTCCCCCCTTAGGTCAGTTTGACTTAGGTAAGGATTGAAATATTTCGTATGGATAAATTATATTTATTCTCTTTATTTCTCATTATTTTATTTTAATGAATAATTCCTAAATATTAGGGGTTAAGAATTTGACCAACTACTTTAGTACATTGGTTAAACTTACACAATGTTGTGCACATTATAAATTATAGGCAATACTTTCAGTGCAGATTAAAATAAACAGTGCGATATACATTTTTATGATAATAAAGCTGGCTTTTGCTATGCTTTGTCTTTGTCTTATTTGTTCAAGACTGCTGTGAAGATGGAATAAGAGAGCATGTTTTCAAGTGATCTGTGAAGTCTAAGTGGTATTTCTGTACTGTCGTCCTTTCTATAAATCTGTTTTACTTTAAGCCACCAGATTAATCTCAAACCATCACTGTGATCACAGTCTTTCCCAGCTCTAATACTTTCACTACCCACTCCAAAAAAAAAAAAAAATGTCCTGCTGAATTAAGTTGTGCTTTGATTGGCATTATAGGAAATCAGCTACCCTTTTTGTCTCATCTCCAATTATTTTCCCCCTGTAATATCACATTTCAAGGCCTCTGGGTTACGATAGAACTATTGAGCTCTTTTATAAAATTTTCCATTGTTTTCTGAATGTCTCTACCTGATTTTGCCATAGGCAGCCTAAAGCTAAACTAAGTCATGAATTAAACATTCTTTATGTATTTTCTAGTAACTGTTCCATTGCCTAAAAATTCCATTCCATTTTCAAGAAATGGGAATTTTGTTTTTTCTCTGTATTTTTTTCTCAGGCTCACTTAATAATGGGGAATTCTGTATCCGAATTTCTTCCTCAGATCCAGCATCAGTAGTTAACTATAACTAATTCTTTATTGAATAGGTATTTACAGAGTACATTCCACAGGGGACCATTGTTTCAATTTCCTTTTGCTATTATAATGTGTTACCATGAATTTGGTGAGTTTAGACTATGCATTCATTATTTTACTTTTCTCAAAGTCCAAAATGGATTTCACTCTGTAAAATCATAAAATCGAGATACCAGCAGAACTACGTTTCTCTGGAGTCTGTAAGGAGAGACTTACTTCTTTACTTTTCTAGCTTGTAAGTCCACCCGCCTTCCTTAGCATGGATTCCACTTGCAGCCTTCTAAGCTTGAAATTGCAGTTTTAACTTCTCTGTCCTTCTCTGACTCTCTTGCTTCTCTCTTTCATTTATAAGCACACTTATGATTCTATTGAGTCCATATCGATGATGTAGGATATTTTCTCCATTTCTATCTTCTCAATTTATTCGTGTTTGCTTTTTTTGTCATCCTCAGTAACGTATGCACAGGCTTTGAGGATTGAGATGTGAAAATCTTTTGTTGGGGGCAAGAATGACTTTGTTCTGTTTACCGCACTTGTCTTCTTATGTAGTATGAACAGAACACTCAATATAATAATGTAGTTCCTGTCCTCAAAGTGACACCAAATCAACTGGTGCCATTCTGCAGACTCTAACACTTTTAATCAATCTGATTCTATCACACTGATAGTGCTGAGGAGACTGGTTTATTGCAGGTATTAGTTGTACTGCAAGATATAGGCATTATATACATGTATTGAATTCATATTCTTTACATATATGCTATATACCATTCAGCTGATCCACAAGACATAGAACAACACATAGGTGCGTGGTGTATTTTTATGGGCTAAAGTTAACAAAGGAAGCAGGCAGAAATTTTGCCCTCTGGCCATTCATAATGAAGGAGAAATACAACCTGAGCATAACTATTCACAGCAATGTAAGGCAAAAAGGCACGACTGTCAATATAAAGGGTCAGATACAGGGCTGTGTTTACACAGAGCTGAAAGGGAAAGTTTTAAGATTGGAGGAAATAGAGACTAATGCATAAGTGTTGTTTCACTTGAGTGATGGAACCTGAATAAGTTTGATTGGACTTTGGTCATGCTGGTGATGAGAGGAGAGCCAAAAAAAAAAGACATAAAAAAGGACACATATGCTCACGTTACCTTTAGGTAAAAGAGACAAGAAGTTGCTCCTAGAGATACTTGAGTCTTTGAAAAAAGTAGTAGAAGAGGTGCAAATTTTAATTCTATTTATAACAAACAGGATTATCTACATGCTTCTGTTGTTCCTACCACATCTTCAGGATTTTTCCCACAGTACTGTAAGGGAAACAGAAATAAAACACATACTTCCTTATTACAGTGGTAAAGTTGAAGAAATTCACAGTGGGGAAAAATACTGTGATAATAATGTCTTGAAAAAACAGACAAGTTCAAATATTTGAGGAAATATTTTGCACTAATTTATTTGTGGCATAAAAGGCACTGATTGCAAGGCACAGAGACAAATAAAAGGAAGACAGTTTCTGTTTTGATTCTATTCAGTGCAAGAGGAAAAAAAATAATTCAGTGTATCTACACAGCAGTGTGTGATTCCTACTACAAGGTTAGGGAACAGAAGAGTAGTGATTTAGATCAGTTTCAGAGAGTTTGATGAGGGAATGTTCTTGCAGGAGACAGCATCTAACACTTTCCTGGAATAATACACAGCACTTCAGTAGATCAAGACTTGTCTATTGGGCCGGGAAAAGGGTAAGTTAGTAGCAAACAAATTCAGATGAATGAAGAACATAATGAAGTAGGAAAGGCAAGACATTTTGAGGGATTGTATGACATTTTTTTGCCCAAATATAAATTTAATAGAATCAGGGTATACAAGACAACTTCTACCCTCAAGGAGCCAGAAGCTTTCTGAAGCTACAGAGAAATAATTGAACAAAGTGTCACTTATGTTGCAGCAGAGATGGAAGAGAAAGCTATGTTTTTGCCTCGGGTTCACTCATGAAGACCAGAAGTGGTTCCCCAGAAAAGAGGCCATCTAAGGGGAGTCTTGGAGGATGTTGTCGAGTTAGCCAAAGAATGAGAGAGAAGGCGGATGAGTCAGTGCAAAGACCCAGAACAGAGATCAAGGGTTCAGTTCGCTGAAGAATTTCAGAAGAGTTTCTTTGTGAGTGGAATCAAGGCTTCCTGAGAAAAGAATAAGAAAGCCTGTGGATATAAATAGAAGCTTGATCATACAAGATTTTGGAAACTAAGTAGAGGGCTATTTTAATACCTAGGTCAAAGTAGTTGGATGATGAGACTATGAAATCGCAGTAGGCACTAATATAGAAAATAATAAATGATGTAGATATAGGACACATGGGGAGGAAATTTCCCTCAGGTCTAGTCTAATTAGGGGAAATTTTGCCAGAGTGAATTCTTTGTTGTAGAGAACAAGGCTCAAAACATAACTAGCTTGCAAAGTCAAGGGTTCAAGGTTGAAAAGGCTCAATGGTAACTTCAAAGAGAAAGAAAAAATAGGCTGGCAAATAGGATATTTAAAAAGCTTGAAGGGTATGAAGAGCTGGAGAAATGAAGGAAGAAGGCAAGAAAACTAGATATATAGTGAGATCTAGTTAGGAGGCCCTGTCGACTAAATTAGCTGTAGGGTTACTTTTGTAATGAAGCCCCCTTAGCTGGGTGAACACAACTTGGTAGAACTTTTTATTTAATATACAGAAATACATTTAGTTGATTTTGCTAAGGTATTTAAGGGTGCATCTTCATAAGAAAAAGAATTCGTGAACCTCCGATCACTCTCTTAAGTACAGTAATGCCAGTGCACGCTGAGAAGGGCACATCTCCTGATAGGTGAGCAGTGAGCCTCCACAGTAAATGTACATAAGTCTGTAGTGTTATGCTTCTTGCTTCCAGTGGGAAGAACCATCTGATTCAGAGCAAGAAAAGAAATAGCTTACACTGAATTCAGAGTGCGGAAAATTAGAAAATGCACTGTTAACACTGTCTCTTGTTGAGGGATATTATCTCATTCTTCTTGAGCGTTTTCCTTTAAGAAGTAACTCCTTCATATGTATACTAGGGCCTTCGGTCTTTCTATATGTTGTTTTACAGCCCCTGAAATATATGCACTTATTATTCAGGGAATTTTTGGTTTTGAGAGGAAAAATTATTTCTAGTTTTCTCTCTTTAACTCATCTATTGTGTCTGCCAGGGAGCTCAGTTTCTCCTTTTCTCATCCCTCATTCAATGCCTTTTTTTTTTTTTTTTTTTTTTTTTTGCAGTACTGGGGATTGAACTTAAGGTAGACACAGGACCACTTGAGCTAAATCCCTAGCTCTAATCCCCCTCTTTTTTATTGGAAACTTCAAACATTGCTAAAGTCTTTGTTTTATCTCTCCAAACACTGTCTAACCTTTGTGTAAAATGGCAATCCAATGTAGGCATAAGACACATGAACATTTGTTAAGCATTTTATACCTCTAAGTGAAGCAATTCTCTATAGGCAGTCTTTCCAAAATATTATCAGATTGAACTTTTACCACTTTTAATACATGCGGTTTCATCACATGAACTCATTCATCTTTGCTAAAAGTTTTCATAGAAATATGAACAAAAATAGCTTTTGTTAAATATTCTTACACTTTAATATGAAGCTTTTGTTACTTAATTTTAGCTATTCTCTCTCTCTCTCTCTCTCTCTCTCTCACACACACACACACACACACACACACACACACCATTTTAAGGTTGGTTAGGCTTAAAGTAAAAACACAGAGAAATGATTTCAGGTACCAAAGTAAGAGTCCAAGGATCAACCTCAAAAAATGATGATCATAGCACCAGAGATGCAACAGAGGTCTTGGGTGGTAGATTAGAAAAAAAAATTGCAAACATTTAAGTTAGATCTTTCTTAGGAATAGAAGAAAAGGTGATCTGAAAACTATTTATTTTATTGTGCCATATGGGCAATAAACCAAGCAGCACATCTTATTGATACCAAACAACTGCTTTGGGGCATCTTTAGGTGCCTTACTTGGTGGGAGCCCTTGGTTCTCCTTTGGCCATCACTGAGCATTTAATTTAATCCTCAGTTCAGTAGCAGATTGAAGTGTACTTTGGTTATTGCCCTTTTCTGATTCTAAATGGCATTGAAAGATTTAACTCATAGCTTTTTTTTTTCACTGATTTTTCTTTTGACTCCAGGACTACAAGAGGTGTTTGTATTGAATCACATTTAAAACAATACCATGGTGCTGAGTAATTAGCTCAGTGGCAACGTGCCTATCTGACTCAAGGTCCTGAGTTCAATTCTCAGTACTGGAAAAAAGAAAACAATAACAACTACAAACATTGTAGAAGCTGTGAGTAAAATAGTGGTTACAAGATCCTGGAAAGGATGTGGAAAAAGGAAGGATGAAGAAAGAATGGTTAACAGGTACAACTCAATGTGAGTTATAACTTTAAAGTTCTGTGGTCTGGGAGGATAGCTACCGATATATGAAATATAAAATTAATTTTCTATTCAATAGACTTTAGAAAAGACCTTTAAAGTATCAACACAAAGAAATGATGACCATGAGCCACAGATACAGCATAGATCTTAGACAATGACTGAAGAAATTAGGTGAGAAGTTAATACTTGAGATCATGTATCTACCAACTTACTAAATCCTTGCATTCTGAATACATGTATTGAGATGTTACACTGCATCCCATAAACATGTTTGATTATTACATATATTTAAATTAAAAGAATTATTTAAAAGGCAGATGCAAGTATTATTCATAGTCCAGAATCTAGTGATACAAGACACAGATCATAGATCAGAGGGTGCTTCCTTCACTGGCCTGGAAAGTCTCATATGTCTTAGGGTATTGTTTGGAACTGGGTGTCACAGGGTGGGCAGATTCCAGTTATAGACATGCAGTAAGACAGAGGTAGAAAAAATATCTCCATTTGGTTTGGCTAGTGTTTTGTTCTACAGTTTTACAGATTCCAGTAGCCAAAAGCCCAGCTTTAAAGTAAAATACAATCTGTTTTGTACAAGTCTCAACTGTAAGATCTTGATTTATTGAGGAGAAAATAAACTCAAATGCCTTGTTCATCTGTTATGTCAATCTAAATTTTAGAGGGATTGAACAGTGAACTACAAACAATGGGAATGTCAAGACGAAAATGTGAGTACATTTTCTGGAGTCTTGGAATGAGGATAGTCTTTGTAAATGAGAAACAAAACCTAGAAAACATAATTGAGATACTTACATAATAGAATAGGAGCATTTCTATCTAGTACAGAGTAACATAAAATTGAAAGAAAAGCTGAGCAAAATTACTTACAACACATATGACAAAAGTACTGTTTTTATTTAACTATGGAGCGCTCTAATAATTCCATAAGAGATTAATAAATAGAAAAAAATATACAAAGTAAAAGAATACATTAAATATAAAAAGGAGATACAATGGCTTATAAGAAAAGAAGGTTTACTTCAGTTTAAAAAGTGCAAATTAATACAATAATGGCATTTCATTTATCTTAAAATGGGAAAGATAAAAAATTGAAAATCATATTTTTGGCTAGAAGGTAGAGAAACTGGTTCTCTAATACACTTGGCAGGAAATGTAGCATCAATCAGGAAATAGGTATAAAAATTTTAAAATCCTTTCATCCGACCTCAGTAAGATTTATTTTTTACGTGTATCTTCATTCATGCTCAAACATTTATATTGGAGGATTACAGCACATTTCTGGTCATACATTTTATTTTCCTCTGCATTAACAATTACCTTTTCATTTTTGTTTAGTTTCCTACATCCTTCTCAAGTGTAGGAAGAAATCTATTAAATTCATTCAAATAACATGTTTTTCCCACAAGGCAGAACACAGTAGAACACAGAGGAACCCATGCTGACTGGCGTTTTCCAGTTCTGTGATGTTATCAGCCACTGGTGTTTAACAGCCGCATCTTACCCATGATTCATTAGGAGTGACAGGAGGGTGTGATTCTAACAATGATTCCTTCTTTCATTAGCTGTTTCCTTCTGTGTTTCCTCAGCTTCACACTTGAGGTCTTCTCTATCCTTCAAGTAGTGGTCCTGGTTTCTTTTGATTTCTCCTGTGAGTACCTGCTTTTTTGGACTTAGCGGAATTTTATTTTGTTTGGAAAGGAAATTCTAAGTTCTTGAAAAACTTCCTTCAAAACTTCAAAGACATTTATATTCAATGTCTTCTAGTTTCTGTAGCAAAAGTTGAGATTGCTATTTTTTTTTAAATTTCTGGGAACTTTTTTCTGTATTCCTGATATTTTGTGCTAGAATAAATACTTTTTTTTCTACCAGTTGTATTGGAGACTTAGGGAGCCCTTTCAGTTAATAAACTCATGTACTTTAAATGTAAAACCTTGCCCTGTAATATTTTTTTCATATAATCATTCACTTTTTAGTAAAATATTACATGAATATGGAAAAATCTTGTGAAATAAATGCTCGGTTTAATGCATTGTCATAAGAGAAGTAATTTGGGACTAAGAAATACAACTCTGTAAACTACCCAAAAAGGGTTACATATTCACTATTTCAAGCACAATTCCTTCCCTTCCATAAGTAGCAATTTTTGGGCTTGGTAGCCACCTCACTTTTCTTTATTATTTTATACCCAAGCATACCTTTATAAGCAGTAGAATTCCAACAGTTTTGAAAATGTTTTAAAATATAATTTTCTTACCAGATTTGTTTTCCTAGCAACTGATAAATTGAAGAAACCAGGAAATTTAATCGGCAAAAATATCAGTAGTCTGAATAATGTTAATTTCATCTTCATGATATCTTTAACTCACTCCTTTGTCCTACTTATTTTCTGTCCTATATATTTCCTGGCATTTGAATCTAGAGAGTTCATCAAATACTGGTTTATTTCAGAACAATAGTCTTTTTCATGTGGTGGTGTCTTTTTTCTATGTCTGAGGCACATGAAGACTGGTTGTTTCCAGTTCTGTGATGTTACCAGCCATTGATGTTTAACAGCTACATCCTAATTCATTGGGAGTGACAGGAGAGTGTGATTCTAACACACTGACTCCTTTCATTAGCTGAAGTATTTAAAGAGTAAATCCCCATATACTGTTTGGCCAACTGGTTGTATGACTTCTATAGAAATGGTAGGACATATCCTTTAAACTTTATCAGTTTTCAAGACTCTCCTCTCTCTAGAGTGAGAATTTCAAAATGGAAAATATTATTTTCAGACTAAAATTTGGGTCCTAGAAATTTTCATTGCTTAATCACTATTTACATGACTTTTCTTTTTTCTGTTGTGCAGATACTTCCATGTTAAAGCCCAAACCATGTTGACCACTTTACCCTGCATTAGAATATCTCTTCTTCCCTTTAAAGATTGCTGGCAGTGGAGCTGACACATTTCACAGTGGGCAGTATGTATTACAATACATTTGCTAGAAAGGGAGAATATAGCAAACATATATACAGAAAACAGTCATAGGGTAGCAACAACACCACTATCCACACAAATCTATTTATTGAAAGTATCAACAATTTTCACATGTGTTTCTCTATAGTTCCACTCTCAAAGAATACAGCCAGATACACTGTACTTGCTATCTTGTAAGCATCATGTAATCTTAACTCTCTGAATTAATCTATATTTAATTTTCATTATCATTCATATTTCATTCATTTTACTGTTTGTCCAAAGGTCATTTTCTGTAAATTTCTCAGGAAGTAATCATGGGGACAATCTTTCCTAACTTCCTCAATGATGCTATCAGTTTGTCTAAGGCCTTCATATGTGGAGCAAAGTGAGTTTATGGCTGGAGGTAAAAGCCACTGACTTAAAATTTCTGTAATTGATTTTTTTCTATAATGCTATTTCATTTACCCCAGACATAAAGCATTGCTCTGGTCTCATGATAATATAGTTTTATTATTAAAATGGTATCCATTTTAAGGGACTTTGCTTTTTGCTAGAATGTGAATGCCCAAGGGCTTTTTTCTTTAACATTAAATTGTTTTAGAATATGTTTTAAGATTTGATCATTTTCATCAGTTTTCTCGGATACTTAGTATAACCTTTCAAAATTTAAATTCAATTTTTTATTATATTGGGAAGTTATCTTGAATTATAGTATGTATTTTATTTCTTATATACTCTCATTTCATTTTCCTTGTTTGAAGATTCCATTTACACATGGTTGAGTCACCTGTCTGTCTTCTTGTCACTTACTTTTTAAATTTTTTCTTTCTTCCTTCATCTGTCTCCCTTTTCTTCCTTCTTTGCCACCTTCCTCCATTCATGCCATTTGTTTATGTATTTATATACTTAGTTTTCCTTCTTGTGTTTTCTAGTTTTTAGGTCCTTTCTATGTGTCTCAATACATTATCTGGTCCTGCATTTATTTCATTGTAATCTTTATCTTTGAATTATTCTTTATTTATAAATCTTTCAAAATTTCTATTAAATATATTTTCTAATTCTGAGATACGATGTTATTTCATAGGTTGCATAATATTCTTTAGTTTATATAATTTTATCTTCCAAACACTGCTGAGAATACCTATTTTCCATAGATTATACCTTTCCTGCTCGCTGGCTGCTATGCTGTCCTCTAGGTCTGAGATTCGGTTCTCTGCTTCATTCATCCTGCTGCGCAAGCTTTCATTCTCCTTCATCATTCCCTGGAGTTCTGCTTGAAGCTGTTTAAAAGGTTCCATTGCTTCTGCTAACTTGGATTCAATCATCTCACTGATCTCTTCTTT
>PVIC010050215.1:0-12725 GCA_004025085.1 Thryonomys swinderianus
AAAGGGCGGCCAATATGCCAAAGGATTGTTTTTTCTCGCTCTCCCATTTCCGCTGCTCTTACCTGCCTGCCCTAGAGGAGGTAAAAATATCCCTCGCAGAGCTCAGCAGTTTGGTCCTTCCTCCTTTGCCCAGGAGCCTTTATCTAAATACAAATGTTAGTCCCGTTCCCAGATTCTCCATTACCTGTGCAGCTTGGGTTTCTGTTTACCGCGGCGACTGCGCTCTGGCCACACGCGGCGCTCCTTCCTGATTCCCTCCGCCCGCGCAAACGCAGACGCACGATCCGTCTCCAGGCACCTTCTCGCATGCTCGCACTTCCACGGCTCCTGTTGCCGTCCAGTCGTCAGTGCGTAAGTAATTACAAGTCTCCAGTAACTCATAATCTGGGGATCTCCTACCCCTGGCTAATCACCCTGGGTACTTTGCTAAGAAAGCAGCAGGCAGCCTATGAGATTTTCCTTTTCCTTTGAAACAAAAACCATGCAGTATCCAGCCATTGAACGGAAAGACGAGAGCCGTACTCAACTGGTTCTTTTTTTTTTTTTTGAGACAGGGTCTCGCTTTGTAGTTCAGGCTGGCCCTGAATTCACTATGTAGCCCAGGCAAGCCTCGAACTCAGCAATCCGCCTGTCTCTGCCTCCCGAGCGCTGGGATGACAGGCGTGAGCCACCACGCCCGGCACTGTGGTATGTGGTCTTGATGGCTGGTGGGCGTGAGTCTCCACACCCAGCATTGTATGTGGTTACCGGGATCGAACTCAGGGTCTTGCGCTTGCGAGGCAGGCACCGGAACCACTGAGCTAACCCTCCGGCCCCATCATCAGCCTTTTGAAGGAGGTGTCTCCTTTCCTAGGGCTTCCCTAACAAGTGATCACAAGCCTGATGCCTGGAAACTACAGAAAATCGTCTTGGAGTCTGGAAGCCAAAAACCTGAAATCAAGGTGTCCCAAGGCCACGCTCCTACCAGCGGCCTTAGGGACTCCTTCCTTTCCTCTCTCAGCTTCTGTTGGCCCTGCGTGCTCCTCGGTGTGTGGCCGATTCATTGCAATTTTTGGTCTCCACCTTCATACCTCTTTCTCTTCCTGTTCCTTGGGTCTGAAATCTCCCTTTTCCCTTTTCTAATATAAGGACACCATTGGTTGGTTTAGGGCCCGTTCCAAATATAAGGTCATTTCAATTTGACATCTTTAACTTAATTATCTCAGTACAGATCCTATTTCCAACTAGCAACACATTCGCAGACATTGGAGGTGAGGACTTAGATATAGCTTTTGGGGCAGACACAGTTCAAGTCAGTACAGAGACTCTTCTGATTTATGGAGTTCTGACATCATCCTAAGGCTTATCTTGACATTAGTTGTCATTAAATCCAGATAGTTCCATAATAGCACTCTAGTAAGCTGAAAAAATTAGAAAGAAGAAATAGAATGCCTTTTCCTCTATTAAATTAGTTGTGGGGTGTGACACAAGGGTGGATGGATCTAAAATTTTTTTTCTCCCTTTCTGAGATCCTCAGCCTATTCCCTGGCTCCCGATGCCTGGTCTCTTCCTCTCCAGACATGAGTATTAAAGACTTTGGCACAGACATTGCCTCTTACTCAAATGCAGTGAACCTGTTTCTTGAAACATAGATATTAACTCTATGAATGAATGAACACACACAAAGGAATGGAAGCATTTTCTCCCATTTTAATTCATGTAGGATTTTGTACATCGAACCCTGAAAAAAAGCAACCTCTTTCTTCTCTATAATCCTCATCCTGGCTGCCCTCTACATCTTATCAGCATACTTTTACCAATGAGATAAGATTCCTCTTCTTTCTCTTCCTGTGTGTTAGTCACCTTCCTCATCCTGTTTCGAACCAAAGGAGGCTTTGAAAGAAGGATCAACAATAATACCGGCTCTTTCTGCTAAAGTCTAGTTGTCTTAATTTCATGGGTGCAACTTGCCTTGTGTGCAAGAGTCTGTCCTTTGCTATTTGTTTATTTCCTGTGCACCTAATCCTCCAACTATCAGTTACAAATCCTTCAGCCGGTGCCCCCTCCTTCTGACAAGACCCAGTTGGCCGTTCGCAAGGCCTCAATCTCTAGAGCACTCTCCAGAAGCTGGGACACCTGTTCGACATGCGGGGTCGGGGCCATTTGCCCTGGGTTCTAACCCAGAATTCTCCCTCTCCCTGCTAACTCCATCCTCAGAAATATCTTTATGGCAACACCCAGCCCAAACTGCCGCTGGTGTTCGCCCCTCTGTCCTCATCTCTCTGTCTTCGTTCTCTTCTCAGTGA
Organism: Thryonomys swinderianus; assembly: GCA_004025085.1. Taxonomy (NCBI): domain Eukaryota; kingdom Metazoa; phylum Chordata; class Mammalia; order Rodentia; family Thryonomyidae; genus Thryonomys; species Thryonomys swinderianus. The sequence continues at coordinate 2,286 of PVIC010050215.1, forward strand.
ATCCACTCCACATAAGAACATGGCTGGGCTTCACGAAGAGCGCTAATGGAGCCCCCAAGGCCAAAGATCCAAAGACTGTGGAAAGTAAAGAGTCGCTGTGAGTCAAAAGCTGCCATGTTCTTGGAACAGGAGAGGGACTGATAAATGTCTCACAGCCGGCTCTCGGAGTAGGAAAACCGTGCTGTCTTGTGTGAGCTGATTTCTGCGCTTCCCATCTTGTCCCGGCCAATTTCAAGCTACTGTCATTACATCCATGTCATACAGAATCGGGAAAAGGTGCACTGTCACCTTGGCAGTATGTGGCGTTTCCACCAGACAGATCCTGCCACTTCAGAATCATGAGTGACAGGATACTGTCACAGAAAGAGGAGCTAGTAAATTTTTATTTTTATTTTTTTTTTTTACTTATTTCTGTATGCCAGACGATCTTCTCCTCGACTGGCCTCACTCATTGGCTAATGTCACCAAGGGAGACAGTATTCAAATGGCTGCCAAATGTCGGACTTCCACCATCTTGAATACCTCCAGTCTAGTCCATATTTATTCAGCTCTTGTACCCTGCTTAATGAGCTCTATTTGGAGAGCTTTTTCTTTTTTCACAGCTCGACGGAGGTCAGTCTAGTTGCCACACAATAAACTACATACGACTAAGCACACAATTTGATGTTTTAATAATGTATACGCTTCTCGTTCGGATTTAAAATCCTCCTCTGGCTTTCTGCTTCTTTTCAGTTCAAATCTCATTACCCTTTGTGTACTTGCAACTTTGGCCACTGTTGTAATTCCAGCTTCCCCTTCGAAAGCCCTGGTTCCTCAAGCCTCGAGAGATCTTTCCAGCTTTCAGATCTTTGCACATGTTATTTTATCTTCCTAGAACCACAGCCTCCTCCATAGCTGTTATAGCCCAACCTAAAGCTTACCTGCCAGCAGGACTGCCGTACTCTTTCTCCAGAGCCACGTGTGCGGCCTCTCAACCCCCTTGATTCACTCCTTCTTTCCTTCCTGCTTCCTCTTTCACATTTATTCACACTTCTAAAAATGCGTAATTGCTTCTTTGTGCTGGGACCTGTGCTAGACTGTCATCTTTACGAGGGCAGGCAAGCCTCTGAAGCGTGTTCATCATCGTGGCCCAGAGACTAAGTCAGGAACCCAGAAGGTGCTCAATAAATATTCAGTGAATGAAGCAGCGAACTCTTGGTGTTCATGAGAAATGCAGGGAAAGCTATGGCCAGTGTGTGTGTGTGTTTGCGTGTGCATGTGTGTGCGTGTGCGTGTGTGTATGTGTGTGTGTAAGGAAGGGGAACACAGGGTTCTAAGAAATGAGGGTGAAGAAGACCTAAAACGCTGATGGTGAAGCTCTCTGGCCACTTCTGTAGTTCCGCGTCCTTCTTCTTATAAGAGCCTGAATGCAAAGCTAAATTTCGGCAACGCCCTAGGCACCCTCCAGCGCCCTCAGATGAGAAGATCGAAGCCTGAGTTGCCTGGGATCTCATAGGGGAGGAGGGAGACAGTAGCAGTAAAGCAGAGATCTCACCCGCGGTCTTCAGTAGAGATTCTTTTGGCTGCCTTTCTCTGCCTGCAGTGACAGCAGCCAACCGGGGTTGGACAAGATGAGAGATCTCCTCCCGACTCACAAATGTCCTAATCATGGCTCTGATCACTGCGCAGCTTAATTAATGCCCTGGCAGCGGACAGACAGTCACAGGCTTTAACTAGGAAAAGGGCTGGCACCACAACACTCGGTTACCCCATCAAGCTTCTGCTACTGAACGTCTCATGTGTTCCTTCCTGTAGGCGCTTTGAGGAGAATGAGGAAATTAAGCCTGAGACTAGAAGAAAAGTTGCCCATGACAATTCTAAGTATAAAACCGGAAATGTCCCACTTTCCTAACTGGAACCTTTTAAATATCAAAAGGATGGCGAGATATCTCCTGACACACATATCTAGTGATACTCTCCTTTTAGGAACTATCTTTTCTGATTACAAGTATTTAGTTCCCCATTGAAACTGAGTTGCACTGAACTTAGGGCTCCAGGAATTAACAGTGATGTTCTGTGTGAAGCGGTGTGAAGTAGAGGGAAGAGAAGGAACTGACATGCACTATTTTTAGTGTTTGATTTGTTCCAGACACTGTACTCTCTCTCTCTCTCTCTCTCTCTCTCTCTCTCTCTCTCTCTCTCTCTCTCTCTCTCTCTCTCTCTGAAAGAGGAATATACTTATCTTTACATTAAGGCCTCCAACTTCATTTAAGTGTGAAAGGAAAGTTAGGTAGGTTTCAAGGTTACTTCTGGTATGAGAGAAGTGTTTTTATTCCTCCTATGACTGTCTTGAGAGAGGCAGCCCAAAACTGTAGATTGGCTGGACATCCTCAAGACAGTGGTTTCATTTAGGAATCCAAGATGGCTGTTCTCTCTGTGCGGCTGTGTTTGAATCCCAGGCAGCAAAGGCAGAGAGAGGTAAGGTGATCTTATCAGGGCATGATCCAGAGGTATAGCACATAATCTTGCTTTATATTCCTCAATAGCAGTGATTTGAGTAATGCAGTAATTTTATCCACTTGCATAGAACTGTGTGAGGATAAGCTGTCCAAAGGCCTCCAAAGGGTCAGGATCATTTCTTTCTGTTATTTCACCATCATGCAGAGTTTGTCATCACCTGCATGGAAAAAAGGATGACTGTATCCCCCTCCAGCTGGCAAAAGACAGAACAATCTTCATATTCTTCTGCTTCTTTTCGCAGTCCTGAGTATTGCATCAAGGGTCACTCTACCACTCACATATACTCCCAGTACTTATAAATGTTTTTTCATTTTTAGATATGGTCTTTCTATGCTTCCCAGGTGATAGTCCTATGATTCTCCTGCCTCTGCCCCCCGAATATCTAGGATGAAGAGCATGCATCACTAAGTTTAGCTAATTCCTTCCTTCTCAAAGGCACAACCTCAAAACTGTTCATGTGACATCTCCTCTCCCATTGGTCAGAATTTAGTCACGTGGCCAAAGATGGCTGGAACAAAAGTTAGAAAATGTGCCTAACTAAAACTGGGTGATTGATTTACTGAAGGAAAAATAAATATTGTCAGCGATTCCTGATAGGATATAACCCTCTCTGTCATAGGAAGCCATTGTAGAGATTGGTGCAAGATAGTGACACAATTTGAGCTTTTTTTCCAAAATGATTGTGGACACTGGATGGGAAGTATGCTCCCGGAAATTCAACTGAAGAGTGGAAGCAGGAAACCTAACAGAGATGAAGGGGACGGCGTGAAGCTGGTACCCACAAACATGGTGAGAAATGGTCTGATTCCAGATGATCTTGAAATCTACTTTTAAGAATCCTAGGGGCTGAGGATTTAGCTCAAGTGATACTGCGCCAACCTTTGACACACAAGGGCCCGAGTTGATCCCTGGTACCACAAAAACAAAGACAAAAAATCAACCCCTCAACAGGATTTTCTAGGGGATGGACTTGGAGTAAGGTGAAGGAAGAGGATTTGAAGATATCTGGATGAATGACTCCTTCAAATCAGGCAGACATTGTTCTTATTTAAAGGCAATCAGGCTGGTTCCTCTTCCCAAAACTTACCGTTCACGTGAAATTATCTTTTTAGTTTTCTATTTGCTTGAATATTTTCTGCCTCTTCCACTACAAAGTATGCTCCATGGAATGGAAAATTCTCTGTTCTTTTCACTACTCTAATATTGGCACCTAGAAAAATGTTTCACACAGAGTGTAATTAAGAGTAGTAGCCAACATTTATTTCATATTTGTTGAATGGATGAATTAGTTAAGAGAGTTGATGTTGGGGAAGATGGTGGTAGAATAAAAAGAAAAAAATATAATTCAGAAATAGAATGTTGAAATCCAGAAATGTATCCAATAAACCTTCTAAGGTTCTTTAAAAATGATTAAATATTGACCAACAGTGTCACATATCTTGGTAAATTTATAACAACTTTTGTGAAGTTGTTAATAAATATAGTCAGTACATTGCCCTATCAGGATAATTAAGTTATTTTAAACGAAGAAATAATCAGGCTGGGCTAAAATATTTCAATCTTCCTTCTGTTTATTACATTAAAAAACCAATCCCTAGAGATTTAAGAATAAAAAAGGCTGTGACTCAAGAATTTTAAGAACAATCAAGCTGTTATTCAAATATGTGACAACTTTGTAAGCATGTAACTCATTTACCCATTCTGGGATAGAAAGATATCACTAGGGCTCCTGAGCATGATTGGAACAGGTGGTGTTGAAGCATATAAGTATTGTCAGTGAGCACTGAAATATATTAAACTTAATCATTTTGGTTATAAAATATAATGGAAATGTAATCATGCTTTTTGTTTGTTTGTTTTTGCTCTTGTTTTTTACCCAGTACCAAGGATTGAACTCAGGACCTTGCTCTTGCGAGGCAGGCATGCTGCCACTGAGCTAAATCCAACCCTTAATGAGTCTTGAAATAAAAGCTATAAAATGTAAAGTGATAATAGAATATTAACTTGGCTGCTTTCGCAGAAAATTGATTTTCTTTTCTATAATAGTCTGATTATACGTAAGTGTGGAGATTCCCCATACTAGGTACACAGTACTTCCTCTCTCTTATTACTCTCATCCCTGATCAAACCTTTTCTAGTTCAGTTGAAGCACTGTTCATCACCAAACTCCTTAGGTCCATATTCTAACAGCAAAAAGGGTTAAAAGGTGAGGGCCGGAGGGTTAGCTCAGTGGTTCCGGCGCCTGCCTCACAAGCGCAAGGTCCTGAGTTCGATCCCAGTAACCACGTACAATGCTGGGCATGGTGACTCACGCCCACCAGCAATTAATACCACATACCACAGTGTCGGGCGTGATGGCTCACGCCTGTCATCCCATCACTCAGGAGGCAGAGGCAGGAGGATTGCTGAGTTCCAGGCTTGCCTGGGCTACATAGTGAGCTCAGGGCCCGCCTGAACTACAAAGCAAGACCCTGTCTCAAAAAAAAAAAAAAAAAAAGGTTAAAAGGTGGAAAGGCAGCAGATATTGCGCATGTGTCTTTCACTTAGTCCATTAGTTGAGGAGATAGCCATATCTAGCACGAACAGAGGTTGAGAAATGGAGTTTCCAGGAGTGATTATATATCCTTTTAACTGAAAAATATATTTTTCTTACAGAAAAGATAAATATTGGTTATAAAATATTCAAAGAATATAAAAGAACACAAACACAAAAAGATTATTCTAAACTCCAACTTTAGTTGGAATCAACCATAGCTAAATCTATGCCTGTATCTCACAATTTATAGTATTTCTTTGAGGTAATTTTATAGATGTTCCAGCACTTTTATTTATTTTTCTGTTTATAGGATAAATAACTGATGTACATTATCTGTTATGTCACCTATATTAGTTATATGCTATACTTTGCTACACTATTTTGTACAAAAATATTTACGATAGCTACTTCTTCATGTGGACTGAAGCATTTAAAGATCTTCAAGTTTTCCCTTGATTATGAATTACTAGTATTATTATCATTATGTCTTTGAGACAGGATCTTTCTATGCAGTGCAAGGCAGCCCTGAACTCACTGTGTGGCTCAAAATGGCCTCAGACTCACACAATCCTCCTGCCTCAGCCTCCCAAGCACTGGGATTATAGGCCATTCCCAAGCACATGCCCCACCATGTCCACCTCACTGACTACTATGAAAATCACAATTATTTGTTTTTGCTTCTACTTGTCTGGTCACTCAGGTTGATACCTGCCTTTATTCCTAAGCAAGTTCAGAACCTGAATAGGTTAATTTCTTTGAGGGCTCAATTTTCTTCCCCGATTCCCTTACAACAGCTAAGCCACCTGCTTTACCATTAGGTTATGTAAGAACCGGTGATCTCTTTAATACGTACTATATCCTACTTGGATACACTTCCCTGACACTGAGAAGGGTTGTGACAAATTATACCAGCAATCTAAAGCCACTGATTTTGAGTTTTCACATGAGGTTATCAGTCCACCGTGAATGTTGAGTTCAAAGGTATTTTAAGGGCTTCTTCTGATCCCTTTGAAAACGTCACATACACTTTCACAGTTTGTATTTCACCTACAGAGAAGTGGCCACTTCAGGGTTGGCAACCTGTTTACAAAAAAGGACAATTAAGAGCTTCGTAAACTCAATCTAAATCCTTTTGTGTCTATCTCATTAAGATGAGACTAGGAAGAGGAAACAAATGCTGCCTTATTTGTAGCTGCCTCTTTTTCCCCCCCAAGAACCACTTGAGGATATTTTCCACGCATCACCTTGACTCTGGCCCTTGGAGCAACACGGACTGGAGAGCGTGACTATTTCCACTGCACGGAGGGCCTCAGAAGGTGAAGTGATGAGGAGAAGCCAACCAGACTCGGCTAGAACTGGCAGAGGGAGGTGGGGGGAGAGCCTGTTCTTTTTGACTTCAAGTTTTCTCCTTGATCTGCTTCTCCAAAAACTGGACTTCTCAAGTAAATGGGAGAGATTCTTTATTTCATATATTTTCGGTAATGTTTCCTCTCTCTCTCTCTTTTTTTCCTCCTTAGATACTCTTTTCTGGATTGCGTTCAAAGCTACAGAAATGCAAGTCAGAAAAGATGGAAGGCTAGAAACTGTTGAATCTATAGTTCAACAGACAAATATGATTTCTTGAAATAAATTCTCTGGAAGGGTTAGTGTAATCAATCCCCTTGTTATTTCAATGCTATATTTCCAGATTTTGCCCCAGGGACTTAACAAAGAACATTGATATCCAGTATTGCTCTCATCTGCTGCAAACGTCATACAAAGCTCCTCTGTTTAGAATATGCAAGTTCTACAGGTGAACATTGTACCTAGTTCCAGAAATGCTAACTGAATTTGGAATGGCAAGGCAGATAAATTTTTCTAAATTTCTTAATTTAATTTCATACAACCACCTACAACCCCTTTAGAGAAGTAAAGAATTATTCCTCGGGCCGGAGGGTTAGCTCAGTGGTTCCGGCGCCTGCCTCACAAGTGCAAGGCCCTGAGTTCAATCCCCGGTAACCACATATAATGCTGGGCGTGGAGACACACCCACCAACAATCAGCACCGCATACCACAGTGCCAGACGTGGTGGCTCACGCCTGTCATCCCAGCACTCGGGAGGCAGAGACAGGAGGATTGCTGAGTTCGCGGCGGCTTGCCTGGGCACCATAGTGAGCTCAGGGCCAGCCTGAACTACAAAGCGAGACCCTGTCTCAAAAAGAAAAAAAAAAGAAAAAAAAAAAGAATTATTCCTCTTAGCTATAGATATACCTGGTAATGTGAACTATGCCGACCATTATGAAATATTTGAGCAACACGGACCACAAAGACCTGTGGAGGATTAGAGAAGAAGTGGTTTGTGCCAAAACCCACAGCTCGGAACTGGTGAAGGAAAGCATTATGTCTGTAGCTATTTCCATAATTGTGGTTGTTTCCATAATTGTGTTTACTGTCTCATGATTTTGAGGAGTGATGTCATGGGCAGGTGTAGCTAGAAGGTTCACAGGTGTTTTTGATGGGTCTCCTGGTTAAGAAAAGCCAGGTTGGAGTATGTCTTCCCTGGGAGGCAACGATGAAGTATTTTTCTTTAAATGCCACCTCCTAAAACAAGCAAATAAATTATGTTTCCCTGCCTTTTTCCTCAACCCGGGGGAAAAAATGTGGAATTATACAGTGAAATGAGGGTAGGCAGACACTGAAAGATGGGAGATCTAGGTCATTTAGTGTTCAGAGCCCTGACCCTTTGTGGTGTGCGGTAAATGTCTGAGGCCTGGTGAGTGCCTGGGGGAGGTAGGGCTAACGGCTGGGTGCATGCTGGGAAAAGATTTGGAAGCAAGAGACAAAATTTGTAATTAATGAAGCCCAACAAAGAAACCAAAATACTTTCTTTTCATCCAATCATATGGTGAACTCAAAATTAGAAATCGTAGAGTCCAACTGATGAACTTTATATTAGGAGAAAAAGACCAAGGTGGACAAGTGGTTTTAACATCACATTACTTTCTCTTACAATATAAGACCATCAAATTCACTGGCCAACCTGGGAATGTAGACCAGTGCAATTCTGTTTTAGAACCCTACGCTCGTGTAATTGACAAAACTGTTCAAACATGCCCAGAAATGATATTCTACTCCTCAATAAAACACCAGTGGTCTTACCCTTCTTTTAACTCTTCAATACACCCAAGACATGCTCCAGGAGGAAGTGGGGGAAGTGACAGGAAAGGGACAGGAGATCAGCCCTAAACAAAAACTGAAAACAAACAACCATGATATGGGTGAAGATGTGATATGAAATAATGTGCATCACATGATTAATCTCTTGCAGAGTGTTATGGGCTACTGCACCCACAGTGTGCTAATTCATGCACTGAAATCCTAACCCTCAGAACCTCAGAAGGTGACTGCATTTGGAAATAGGCTCTTGAAAGAGATGAATTAGTTAAAAAAAAAAAAAAAGGTAATTAAGATGGTCTCGAATTCAATATGACTGGTGTCTTCAGAAGAAGAAGAGATGAGGATACAGAATCACACAGAGGTAAGACCACATGTAAATACCAAGAAAAGATGGCTACCTAGGAGCCGAGGAGAGAGGCCTCCGAATCAGCCGTGTCTACCACACCTTGATCTCAGACTTCCGGTCTCTAGAACTGTGAGAGAACACTCTGTTGGTGGAAGCACCCATGCTGTGGCCTATTTTATGGTGCCTCTAGAAAACTAATGCATGAGGTCTTTGTCTTCATCCACCACAGAGAGATTTTGTTCATTTTTGACTATGTCCACCGTCAAAATGAAATACCAGTGTCATCAGTTTGATACCCCAGTTAAAATGAGGGCCTGGGCATGGTATCAGGGTGCTTTGGTGGATAAATAACAAAAAATGTCACCCCATAGACTGAAGTTATAAATGGCATTTGTGTGACTCAAGCAAACTGAAATGTCAAGATGTAGGGCAAGCTGCCAGATACAGCTTGATAAGGGGGTGGCCCTCTCTAACCTCCTCGTTTATTGAGTAGGTTGGATCCATTCAAGGTGGAAAGACAACAGCAACAGTTATACATGCTTCTTACCTTCGCCTGAGAAGAAAGAACGGCACCATGTAACCATGAGAATACGCCCAGGCTTCCCTCTGATGGAACCAATCACTGCTCTGCCAACAAAAGCACCAACAGTTTTAACAGATAGCGACTAATGAGCACTCAGCCTGCACCCTAGTGCTGTTAACTCATGATCCTTATAAAGGAAGCAACACAGTGGCGGGAAATGGACACTGGTAGAAACAGAGGTCCACCAACAGACGAACAAGATGATGAAAATGTGGTGTATACATGCAGTGGAACAATCCAACCCTCAACAAGAAAGAGACGGGCTGTGCATGGTCCTGAGTACCTGTGAACCCAGCTCCTCAGGAGACTGAGGCAGGAGATGGCAAGTGGACGACTAGTCCAGGCAACTTAGGCTCTATCTCAAAATAAAATTTTCCAAGGATCAGGGGATGCGGCTCAGGGGTAAAGTGCTTGGCTACTTGTGTGTGATTCCTAAATTCAATTTCTAATACTTGGGGGAAAAAATTCTTCAATTGCTCATAAGACCATATGGGTGCAACTTGAGGATATTATTCTAAACGGATTCAGCCAGTCTAGTCAGAGAAAGACAAATATACCGAGGTTCCACGTGTATCAGGTATCTAAAGTTGTCGAATTCATAGAGTCACAGCATGGAACGGCAGTTGCCTGGAGGTGTGGAAGAGCCAGGGTGGGCAATCAAGTTTTAGTTGAGTGCCACGAACAAGCCCTTGAGGTCTGCTGTACACCCTTATATCTTTGGCCAATAATAGTATGTTCTACACTTAAAGTTTTTGATAAGATGGTAGAACTTATATTAAACATTATCACAATAAAAGAAAAAGCAATAAAAGACATGGAAATAAAACAAAAAGGGTACTTTTATTAATTCCATAAAGAAACCACTAAAGCTATGGGGAGGTAAACCCTTCCAACACCCTAAAAATATAAGACAGATAGATACACAGGCTGAAGAATGAATCCTAGCAAACTACAGTCATGTCGCTACAATACTATAGTTAAACCATAGTTCTGTTTTCCTTAATGATGTAGCTTCTCCTTCTGCCCATGTTCCGTAAATTACCTTTTGCCCCCAACGTCACTTTGCAAATCACAGTTTGCTTTTCCTGTGCAAGTGTAGATGCCAACAAAAGCCGAGTTCTGAAATGTGACCTGTCGTCTTCCTGACACCATTGGTGATGCCTCACAGACCTTACAGTTGACCTGTCGTCCCCCTGACGCCATTGGTGATGCCTCACAGACCTTACAGTTGACCTGTCGTCCCCCTGACGCCATTGGTGATGCCTCACAGACCTTACAGTTGACCTGTCGTCCCCCTGACGCCATTGGTGATGCCTCAC
>PVIC010050216.1:0-12879 GCA_004025085.1 Thryonomys swinderianus
AAAACCAAAAAACACATGCCTGTTAGAAAAGGGGTCCCAGAAAACCTAGAACGGTATTCAGGCCAAAACTGGAGGTTCCACGTGTGGCCAGTATATCAGGTTTGAGTATTGTTGGAGTAGTACTTACATGAGTAGTCTGTACTTTGCAGATAGTGATTATCACATGCATAATGATAAAATGCAGTGATTACTATATTCCAATCTCTGTAGTAAGTGTTTTGCAGGCTTCATCTCTTTTACTATGTAAAAACAGCTCTGCACATTAAAAATAGCTTTGTCCCCTTTACATATGCGGAATCAAGTCTGAATTTTAGTTATATAGCTGAGTGAGCACCCCCGTTATAAAGAAGTCAGGCATAATCCAGGGCTCCTATTTGTAATGCTTCAGTTCTATAGTTGACCTTTTGAAATGCTTATCAGTGGAATTTACTTATTGAACTCCAGAAAAGTGAAAGTGGAAAAGCTAAAAGGTACACAGCCTGGCTTGGAGAAGGAGTAGGGGACGATTTTACCAATACCGTTACTCGCTTTTATTAGTTCTAACCCTTTGGGAGAGTTGATTTTCATAGGTGTGTACTACACTGTGCTGCATTACTGAACTGTGTGGAAATGCTGAGATCTCCCAGGCGCTGACCATCAGAGCAGGGAAGCAGTAAACACAGTAGGAACAGCTACTTAGTAAATGACTATTAGTAGGGCAGAAAACAAACACAAGATTCTGCAGAAACCTGTAATCTGTTGTAACTACTTCAAAACAATTACTTAGGCATTGATATGGAAGATAAGTGTTAATAGAAGTTTCACAGAAACTGCCTATCTTGAAATTTACTGCTGTGCACGTCCTAGTTTATGTTTGGTGACCTAAACATACAGAAACACAAGCACCATGTATTTATGAGAAATAAAATAGCTAGCCCATTGACTTGAAACCCATTTATTTTAAAGAAGGAAAGTGTGTGTGTAAAGTTAGAAAAGTATGTGATTGACGTTCTCTTTTCTCGGAGTATCACAGAGCGACCTAAATTGGTGTGAGAAGCAGTGTAGACCTGAGGATCAGAAAGTCAGAAGGACTCCTCCCTGCTCTTTTGTAGTGTGCAGGCACGCTACAAACAGCTCTTAAATTTATTTGTAAATAATAAATGAAATTGTGTTTTCCTGATATATAGGCATCTTCCCTTATTTAGCTGTAAATATTAATTAATGTTTCATTTTTACTACATAAAATCTTGATCACATTAGAAAAAAAGGCTGTATATTTTTCCCTATCCTCACTAATAAATGATTATTCCAATTGTACACTGTTTCCATTCTGTTTCTCTCCTTCCCAGTAAGATAATGACCCTCATTTTTTTGTACTCTGTTACTTCAGCAGCTCTCAATGATTATAAAGCTCCAGCCATTTCAGCAATATTTGTTGTCCCTCTTCTCTTTAAATATCCACTGAGCACCTAGTTTCCTTTTCTTCATAGAAAAGTCAACTAGGCTACCAATATCTTGTCTGTTGACCAAGTAAATAGCTTACTGGAGAGGTTTCCCATCTAACTAAGTAAAGTAACATTTTTAAAGTTTAAATTTGGTCCAGTAGCAAAACTAGACAAAAAATATTATCAGAAAAGAAATCTAACCAACAGTATTTCTTCTGAATGTACATACAAAATTGTCAACTAGATCTTAGCGAATCAGTGATAATAACTACATACCACAATCACGTGGCATTTTTCCTATGTATACAAGGGAGGTTCAGTATTCAAGATCAATGAATATAACCCAGCAGGAAAGCCACATGATCATATCAAGAGATTCAAAAGTCATTTGACACAATTTAACACTTACTCATGAGAAAAACTCCCATAAACTAAGAATAAAGGAGGATGCTCCTTACTCATAAAGAGTATTTGCAAAAACCCTACAGCAGACATTATCCTTAATGATGATAAAGTCAAAGCTTTCCCAAAGGCTCAAGGCAAAGCAGGCCAGTCTTTTCTCACTACTGCTTCTTATCTTGATTCTAGAAGTCTACATGTGGCAACAACACACAAAAAAAATAAATAAAATATATAGATTGTGACAAACCATACTTTATTTTCAGATAATAAGATCATCTCTTTAGGAAATTCAAAAATAGAAGTAAAAAGCAATGATCATAGGGTTGCAGGATACAAAATTAGCACAATAAAGACAATTGCTTTTTCTGTGTGTCAGCAATGAATAAGTGGAATTTAATTGTAAAACAATCCAACTTACAGTATCTCCCAAGAAATTGTACACATACATGCAAATCTACATATATATAAAGGTAAATAATGAGGGGAAAGAAAAAAATTGATGGTAAAGGAAACAATGCTTTTGTACTTAGGGGCACGGAGGTTGTTGGGTGGGTGGGGGAAGGAGAAAAATGAGAATTGAGTTGTGTCATATACTGGTACAAATTCTCAATGGGGAGTGTAATTAATTATATATATATATATATATATATATATATATATATATATATATATATACCAGTGAACTTAATTAAATTTAAAAAGTTAAAAATTTCATGAAAGTGATCAAATAACTAGATGCATAGAAAATATTTCACATTCATTGACACAAAGTTAATATTGTTGAATTGTCAGTTTTCACCAACTTTATAAGTTCAATGCAACATAAATCAAAAGCTCAATAAGTTATGTGAATTTTGATGAAGCCAAGTTTAAATTTTGTGTGGACCACAATTTTCAATTTAATATTGAGAGAGAAAAATAAAGGCAGAGGATTGATATCAGCTATCTTCAAAAAATATTATTGTACTACAAGAATCAAGTTAGTGTGGAAATGGTGAAAGAATATATAAATAGATTAGAGCAGAATAAAGAGCCTATGATAAGCCCACTTAAACATTAACAACTGATTTTTGAAAAGAAATTAAAACAATTCAGTACAGAAAATAGTGTTTTGTAAGGGGTCCTAGAGAAAAATAGACATTTATATGCCAAAAGAAAGAAAGTGCGGTGACTTGGGGATGTGTTACAAATAAATAAACTGATAAGCTAGATATCACTAAAATTAAAAATGTTTGCCTTTAGAAGATACTGTTCCAAGAGAGAGGGGAAAAAAAAAAACCTCATAAAAATATATACAAAAGATATAGGATGTAAAATGTCTTTGTTCCAAAACATGCAAAAAACTTTCTTAAGACAGGCTTGTTGATGCATATCTGTAATCCCAGCCCTGAGAGAGGCTGAGGCAGAAGGATTACAAATTTGAGTCACACCAGGGCAAGTTAGGGAGACTTTGTCAAAATTAAATAAAGCATTAAATAAAATGCTGAGTTTGCGGCGGTTTGCCTGGGCACCATAGTGAGCTCAGGGCCAGCCTCAACTACAAAGTGAGACCCTGTCTCAAAAAGCAAAAAAATAAATAAATAAATAAATAAACCATTAAATAAAATTGGCTGGGGAATAGCTCAGTGGTTGAGTAACCCTGGATTCAATCTCCAGGACTGAGGAAAGGGGTAAGGAGAAAGAAACCAGGAATCCAATTTATAACCTTGTGCTTGTCAGACAGGCTCAGGACCCACGAGCTACGTCCCCGGCCTAGGAAAAAGAAACATATTGAAAAAAAAAAAAACTTAACAGTAAGGAAATAAAAACTCAATTTAAGAATGTCCTAGAGCTTCACAGCTACCTCATGTAAAAAGACATATAGATGGTAAATAAGTGCAAGAAAAGACATACCACACTTATGTCAGGAGGGAAATGCAAAATCGAACAGTGAGATACCACTGCCTATATTAGAGGATGGGAAAAATCTGGAACACTGGCAACATGAAGTGCTGACAAAGATACTGAACCAAAAGAGCTGTCATTGCTTACGGGTGTGTAAAACAGTATAGGCACCTTGAAAGATAAGTTTAGTGGTTTCTTACACAGCTAATTGTACTTTTCCATAGCAGCTAACTATCACATGCTTTGGTAGATACCCAGACATGTTAAAAATGATACCTGTGCAAAATCCTGCACACGGTTTGAATCCTAATTAGCAAAATCTGGAAGATACAAAGGTATATCCTTCAGTAGTTGAAGTAACTATAGCATATCTATACAAAAGGTTTATATTTACTACTAATAAGAAATTAATTATCAAATCATAAAAACAAGAGGGAAACATATATTACTCAGGAAAAGAGGCTAGTCTGTAAAGTTACATACTATGTGATTCCAACTCTCTAACATCCTAGAAAAGGCAAAAGAATGGTGACAATAAATATCTGAGATTGGCAAAAATACAGATAAGAAAAGGAACACAGAAGAGTTTTAAGGGATGCAGATTTCCATGTATGATACTATAATGTTAGATATATATTATTACACAGTTGTCCAAACTCATAGGTCACACAAGAGTAAATCGAATATAAACTATGGACCATGGGTCGTAATGTTCTGTCAATATAGATGCATAAATTGTACGAAATGTACCACTCTAACCAGGGATGTTGGTAATAGACATGGTAATAGACAAGACTATCTATGGATTTATCTCATTCTGCTGTGAACTTCAAAGTTGTGGGGGACAGAAGAGGTCACACCCATAACCCTCATGGCGAACTCCAGTCCCCGATGAGTCCCGCAGCAAAAGGATTAACAAAAACAAACAACAAAATTGGAACCTTGAGAAAAAGGCTGAGCTGGGGCTCAACTCTTGATATCTGAGCAGCAGCAACAGAAAGTGGCTCAATACCCAAGCTTGCCGCAGCTTTTTCCTTTTTTTGTACCAGTATATGACATGATTTAATTCTCATTTTGCCCATATCCCTACCTAACCCACAATCCCCCACCATCTAAATACATAAGCTTTGTTTCTCTCTTTTATTACCATCACATTTTTCCTTACCTCTCACTATTCACCCCTCCACCAAATTCCCCTTTGAATAGTTTCAATTTCACAATATCCATTGTACATTCTAGAACTCATTAACATCTTCAATTTCTCATGCCAGAGAATAGCTATGATATTTACACACCTGTGATCTATTTATTTCACTTGTGAGTATGTCGTGAAGGTACAGTTTTATTCAGTACCAAGCCTTCACACACAAAATCCTAGCATGCATAAAGCAGGGTGAATATCCATAATAATCCCTGTATTTGGGGCCAGAGGGTTAGCTCAGTGGTTCCGGCGCCTGCCTCGCAAGCGTAAGGACCTGAGTTCGATCCCCGGTTACCACATATAATGCTGGGCGTGGTGGCTCATGCCTGTAATCCCAGCACTCGGGAGGCAGAGACAGGAGGATTGCTGAGTTCACGGCGGCTTGCCTGGGCACCATAGTGAGCTCAGGGCCAACTACAGAGCAAGACCCTGTCTCCAAAAAGCAAAAAAAAAAAAAAAAAAAATCCCTGTATTTGAAGATCCCATAGTGTAGAGCAGATATCCACCAGTAAACCTAGTGCAATAATCCTTGTAGTAGAAGATCCTACAGGGTGGAGTAGATGTCCACCAATAATCCTAATAGTTTATCCCACAGGGCAAAGAGACATCCATAAATCCAAGTAAGTAAGTTTTAAATCTGAGTAGGTGGTCCACATTTCCTGACATATCTCCCTTTTTTAATATTATGTAAGAGTATTTTAAGGAAAAGCAAGTACACCCAACGATGGCTTGTCCCCACACACACAGTGAGGACCTGCAGTATATTTTAATTGAATCACAAATCTATAATTAATAACAGAAACAGTTTTCCTTATACTTTTCTACTGGATGTTTAAAACCAAGTTATAAGGAGACTTACATTTAAATAAAGTTAATCTCTTACTATCTAACAAGCTCAAACAAGTCTCCTCAGGCATTATCAGCCCTTAGGATATGTGAAACCCTTGCCTGACCATTGTGTTTTCGGCAAAAACATGGGAGATTTTTTCTCCAGATAACATTCCTTTGGCACACTTTTGCAGAATCATCGGATCTCATGGAGAAGGATCCTTCATGTCCTGGAACTTCAGTAGTAGTAGTTGACCTCAGAGGAACCGGACCAAAATATTGACTGGCTTTTTAGCCCAGTTGCGTTTCTAATTCTGGTCTCTAAACTATAACTGTTAATACACCCAGAAGAGATTAGTAACATTAGCATATACAACAGGAGTAGTGAACTCAACCATTATAAATCTACCTGCATATAAAATGTTCAGGATAAAATATAGTTAGAAGCTATTACAGTTGCCCACCATAGTTACCATAGTTGTTCTGGAGGTTGAGTAACTGTATAATGTTAATAGGGCCTTAACTAAAGAACTTCAAATAATACTCATAAGTAAAATAAATAGGTCGCAGATGTATAAATATCATATCTGTCCTCTGGTATGAGAAACTGAAGATGCTAATGAGTTCCAGAATGTGTGATGCATATCGTGAAATAGGAAATATTCAAAGGGAAATGTGGAAGAGTAAGTAATGAGGGTAAAGGAAAAATGTGATGGTAATAAAAAAGGGAAACAAAGCTTATGTATTTAGTGCGTGGGGGATTGTGGGATGGGTAGGGGAATGGGAAAAAATGAGAATTAAATTGTGTCATATACTGATACAAATTCCCAATATTGAATGTGATCATGATGTGTATATACAATGTACCAACAAAGATAAAAACTAGTAAAAATATTTTAGTATAACAAACATATCTCTAATATAGAATAGCCTTTGTTAGACATATTTACTTCCCAAAATGTAAGGTAGATGTCTGAATCAAGAGGTGAATACTGTACAACTACAGACCATAAATACATTTGCATGTCAGAAAAGTAATTATACAGCTTGATACCAAAAGCATCTTTCATAATCATAAAATCTTATCTCACAATATATTTTTACATATAATATATATTTATATATATTATATATTTATATATATTATATTATAATATATTATATACTTATATATATTTATATATAATATATTATAATAAATATATAAATATATATTTATTATAATATATATATATATATATTTTCTGTAACACTCTTAGAGCCAGTATCTTTGATGATGACCAATACAACCAATTTTGAATAACATTAAGAAAATATTTGTTGTGGTATATCTCCCATAAGGTTGTGAAAATATTGGTGGTCCCATTAGTAAACAAAGACCAAAATAAGTATGTTCTGGGCATGTGCTCCTCTGTTCACCAAGGGGAGTTCTATTTAGCAGTCTCCCAAACTTTAAGGGTTTTGTTCATATAAAACTTGCTTGGGTAATGTCAATCAAGGGAAAACACACAGCACTTTTGTAATATAGATCTGAGCATCTCTTTGATCTGTTAACATGCAAAAACAAGCATACTATTTTTCCAATAATGTTGATCTGTACGTCAACTGAAACAGGTGGATATCCTCTAAGAAGAAATCTTCAAAAGATAAAAACAAAAAGCAAAAAAATTACTTTGAACTCAAAACAGACAAATCATACAATTGGACAAACAAACAATGGTGGGGCTGAAGCAGCCTGCTGCAGTCCTGTGACTGAAGTGGCCTCCTGTGGTAAGGTTGGAGCTGCCTGCTGTGGTGGTAAAGGTGGAGCCACCATAGGATGAAGGAAAATGGATGAGACTAAATACAGGGAAGCATGGACCGAAAGACAAGTGGGTGGAAGGGCAGCCATGGTCTCCTGAGCTGATTGAGAAAATTTGAAAGCAGAATAGACTAAGGCCCAAGTGGCTAATGTTTGAGGGGAAAGATAGTTCTCCCTTTGCCTAGCTTCAAGAAGAACAGTTCCCACGTGTTCGCATGCTACTAAATTAATTGTCCCTTTCTTGGGTAAAGATGGAACATACTTTTCTAGATATTTTAATAATTTTCTCACATCTTTCTTTGGTATCAAATACTCAGCTCGCTTTGACAATAAGTTAAGATTGACCCATATTGTTGGTTTATCAAAGACAGAAAATGACTCCCAGCTGAGCACACTCACCACTAGGGTGCCTTGTCCACGTCATAAATCTGTGTGCTGTTCCCTCTATCGTGAGCCCATTTCACAAGCAAATTCACCAGTGGATCTAATCCAAATCTGCGTTTGGGTGCTAAATGTGGGAGAAAGGGGACAGGGACTGAAGGTTGCCATGAGGGCTCTGACTGTGCCCCCTAACCTGGTCTCCCACACAAACTAATTTAAAATTTTGAAATTGTATAAAAATCTGTGATTGGCTAATTTCTGTTAATAGCTGCTAATTCTAAGTGAAGTTTGGTATTCTCTTGAACTCAGTATTTCAATCTACATCATATGCATAGAAATTCATTGATATAGGAACAGAAATTCATTGATATAGGAACAGAAATTCATTGATATAGTGTCTCATATGCATGTAGTTCTTTATATGTTAACACGCAAGTGTCTTATGACTTACCTTACACGATCTGCCATATAAAGACTTTGATGAATTGGGTGGCCATCAAAGTTTTTTTTTTAACTTATGTCAAGTGAATGGGAATATTATGAGGAAATTAAATTTCTGAAAAATATCAGGTACATATTTGATGTTGATATAAGTCATCAGTCAGATAACTACACTTAAATTCTTAATCTATAGAATACTTGGGTGGCTGCTTTCAAGATAGTTTTGAGGGTAAACATTTAACAAAACCTTTCATTCTTAACATTTAATTTTACCTTCCATCAGTCTAGTTAAAGCTTCTAGCTTAAAAAGACAGTGTTAGTTTCCTTTCCATGACTCTTAACACAATACCTAAAATACTTAATGCACATTTATTTTGTTTCATAGTTTTACTATGATCAGGTGGGCCCACTGCTTTTACACCTCTTTTTTTTTTTTTAATCAGTACCAGGGGATTGAACTTGGGCACTTTTATACTTCTTGAGGGTATAAAAGATGGCAGTGGTAGGGAACACATGATAGAGAAAATTGTTTACCTTGTGCCTAGGAAATAAAAAGGAAACACAATTCCCACAGTCCCATTCCCTTTCAAGAGCACATGCTCAGTGTCCTAGAGACTTCCCACAAAGGCGCTCTTCCAGAAGCTTCACCAAATCCCACATTGGTGTCAAGCTGGAGATCAAGTCTTTAACACGTGGGCCTTTGGGAAACATTCAACATCCAAACTGTAGCAGGCAGTAAGTCCATTTCCACTGCTAGGTAACATGCCTTTCATTAAGACTAGCTAGAGATGTTTATTGCCTCTGTGTAAAGAGGACTCTAAATGGTCTAAAAATATTCAATTAGGATGTACTGCCATGATTTTTTTCTGCCATGTTGTGACCCTCAGGTCTCCAGTAGGAATTTTGGAAGGTATTCCTATGGAATTTCTTTTAAAAACTCACTGGTTCCCTCCAGGATTCTTTGGAACATGAAACTTTTATCAAGGTGGTTCCAACCAACCAGTATAATTCTTGTCCTTGACCCTGAGCTGTTACCTGATTACCAGAAGGTTGTACATACTGCTGTGGGGGCATCTGCAGAAAAGAGCTGCTGCTGTGCTCCTGAACTCTCTGTGCATGCTGAGGTCAGAGGCAGGTGACATGGTCACATCAGTCTAATGTTTAAGAGGTTTATTAAATGTCTGGTAAGAACCATTATGATCAAACTTTCAAAATGTTGGGATTTTCATAACTGCATATGAAGTAAAATGAAGTTGGGTACTTTACTGGTCTCATCATAATCACTAGTATTATGAGCAGGGACTCCATCTCAATTCATAGAAGCAAATATGATATTTATTTAGGTCTATAGTTTTAGTCCCAAACCAAAGTTTTTTACATTTTTTAAAATTTTCAAAGCTCTCAAACTTCATAAAAAACAATTTAAAAATGAACATTTATATCTGATGAATATCTATACTATCAATAAACCAATTTAACTGGCATGCTCTTTTGATGGTATTTATGTTGGTTTCTTGCTCTGAGTTTTGATAACTATTATTGGAAAAAATAGACTACTTTCCCATACTGGAAAGAAAACCATTTAGAGGTTTATTTAATTTAAACTTTTCTTTACAATATTTTGCATGAGATCTAAGATTTATATAAAATACATTTTAATTTTCTTTTTTTTCTTAAAATTAAGTAGTTAAACCAGGCATAGTGGCTGGTGCCTGTAATCCAGAGGAAGGAGAATTGCTGAATTCAAGGCTTGCCTGGGCTACATAGTGAGCTCAGTGCCATCCTGAACTACAAAGTGAGACCCTGCCTCAAAAAATAAATAAATAAAAATAAATACATAAATAAAAAAGTAGTTAGGTTCTTCTTCATATAATCAGATGAGATTTTTCAGTCTTGTTCAGTTATGGGCTACCAAATGTGTGTGACTTTCTCCACATTGTTGCCCAGGGTGTGTGAGGTGTCACTAGAGGTCCGCAGAGTTCAGTTTATAAAAACATTTCTATAAACTGTTGTGGGTTCCCTCAGACTGTGATTTGCCATTGATAGCCAATGTGTTGGTGAAGTTCCTAATGTAAAAATAGATTTTGTTTATATAGGCATGTCATTTCTGATCGTGATTTCTTTCTCAGCCTGATATATTTAATATATACAATTTATATATATTAAATATATATATTAAATATATATTTATATGTTATATATATTAAATATACATATATATTAAATATATATATTATATATATACTTTTTTGTATTTCAAGAGGATATATATTGCTACTTGGTGGAAAAGTAATTGGTTAGACTTAACCTATGAAAGTAACAAAAAGGGGATCTATATTTTCTTTGTCAGGAAAACCTTTTACCTTCATTCTATCCAGCCAACAAACTACCTGTCCATCTACTTTATAGCAATTATTTGTTGCCAGGATATTTGGAAATGAAAACACATAATCTTTGCCTTTAAGAAGGCACAGTCAGTCTTACCCCAGTAGGGTACTGCTGGTATTTTCAGACACCCTAACACAGACCATTTCTTTCAAACTCAAATAAAGCAAATATGTAAAAAGAGGTTAACACTTAAAATATATTGGCATTTGTAGAAAGCTCTTGTCCTTTGTTTTTCACCCAAGCAATTATGTTATTTCAAGAAACTTAACCTTTGGAGAGACAAAGACATTGATATTGATGTTGCTCTTCCTTTGCCTTTGTAATTTAAGGAATATGTGAGAAAATTAGTTTTTATGCTTTTATTTTCTAATTGAATATGATATTTGATACATTCATATAGTTGAACAGAAATTGTATCTGTATTTTCTATCAAATTAACTTCTGCAAAAACAAATGACATCTGGTAGTATGTTTTACTTCTCATGAATATAAATTCAGACAGTTAAATTATGATTGAATGACTTAAGATTAAAACTAGAGCTTTCTTAAGAAAAAACTTAAACCAGTCCAGATTAAGATATTCTTAGTTTCTCTCTATTTACCTCTCTGTGGAAGCCTTGCCAGTGAACACCTTCCAAGGAGCTAAAACTATTTATAATGATGTGAAATATAGGCTCAATTTCTTAGGCATTAACCAAAGTGCACATTTTACGATCTCTAACCCTTGGAGTACAATTGGTAACCTCCCTGAGATTTTTGATGTGGATGCTTAACAATTCATGGTCTAAGTTCATGTGTGCTAGAAGAATGTGCAAAGCAAAGCTGAACCTTCAGAGCCTGTGTAGTGGCATTGAGTCTCTGTGTGGTCTCTACGCATTAGTATATAAAAATTCTTTTCAATGGAAATGATTTCTTAGGAGTGTGAAATGTAGCTAACTTAATGTTCTTTAAATTGAGTGTAGGCCCCATTTTTAATAATGGATAGTCTGGAATCATAGATAAAAAGGAATGATAAATAATACAGTAGAACCCAAGCCATTCATCTTCTTATGGCTCTGCAGAGACATGCTGATTTCCATCAGTTGTTTCCCTGGCATCAAGCCTTGCTTTGTCTTTGCAAATTATTATTTCTTTTTCCATGAGTTTTTATGTTGAAACATTTTCAGCATCTGCATATATTTTACATTTTGGTAAAATATTGAAGCAGCTCAATTTAAATGATCACATAGGAATGTGACAGTTTTGAGGGTATAAGAAACTTTTTGAAGATTAACTACTGTTCTGTCAACAAAGGATGTTAGGAGTTGAGTCCTAAAATTACTATATTGTACTTAATAGCAGTCGCCAGGTCAGTTATGGTTTCCTGGCTCTCATCATGATTTGGGTAACAAAGGAAAGAGTGGAATAGCATGTCACCCATTACTTGAATATAACTAGAGGGAAGATGGACTAAAAGAAGTTACCCCAGGGGCCGGAGGGTTAGCTCAGTGGTTCCGGCGCCTGCCTCGCAAGCGTAAGGACCTGAGTTCGATCCCTGGTGACCACATATAATGCTGGGCGTGGTGGCTCACGCCTGTAATCCCAGCACTCAGGAGGCAGAGACAGGAGGATTGCTGAGTTCGTGGCGGCTTGCCTGGGCACCATAGTGAGCTCAGGGCCAGCCTGAACTACAAAGCAAGACCCTGTCTCCAAAAAGAAAAAAAAAAAAAAAAAAGAAGTTACCCCACACCCACACCACCCTTTATCTCCCCATCCTCATGCCAGCACTTTTGCATACTGAAAGAACTGGAAAAAGCACAGCTGACATGAAGAGAAATTGAAGTATTTTCTTGCTTTCCAAAGTATCATGGGCTAAGGAATTGGGGAAGAATGAAGAGTAGCTTCTGTGATTCTGTGCCAATTTTACAACTTTTCTCCTCCAAGGTAATGGTAATCAGATTAGTATCAGTCACTTGCAGGAATGCCTTTTCTAACCTTGCTAAGTTTAAAAGATATTTCTATAGGATATAATGAATTTGCTATAATAAGCTCACTGTTGAGGAAATTGATATTTAATCTTTCTTTCTTCTTTTTCTACTTGTCCTTACCAGCCTTCCTCTCTCTCTCTCTCTCTCTCTCTCTCTCTCTCT
>PVIC010050217.1:0-12895 GCA_004025085.1 Thryonomys swinderianus
CCTGAGCTCACTATGTAGCCCAGGCAAGCCTCGAACTCAGCAGTCCTCCTGCCTCTGCCTCCCGAGTGCTGGGATGACAGGCGTGAGCCACCACGCCCGGCACTGTGGTATGTGGTGTTCATGGCTGGTGGACGTGAGTCACCACGCCCAGCATTGCATGTGGTTACCGGGATCAAACTCAGGACCTTGCGCTTGTGAGGCAGGTGCCGGAACCACTGAGCTAAATCTCCGGCCCCTTGTCCAGTTTCTTATACAGGACAACAAGAACCTGGGAAGAATGTCCAGAAGGAACCCCTAATACCCCAGGACCCCGGCAGCAGGGCTGCGAGCTTCATCAGAGATGAAGGACGGTTCGACGTTGAGCTGTAACTGGCAGCACTGGCCCGAATACCAGCAGATGTGGAGACAGTGGACTGGAGACCCTGATCCAGCCCTTCCAGGGAGATCTTTGCTGTCTGCCTCAGGAGTCGCAGGAAAGCTATGTGAAGGATGCCTGGTCATGGACCCTGCTACATGCCTTGTTTTTCTATTAGACCAGTATTAACTCTGTGCCTGTACTGTGACCCTCTAGGTGTGACCCAAGGTAACCTACGACACGGTGGGCTGCTCAGCACCAGCCCCTTGTCAGGCCTCCTCCTGCCTTTTAGGAGCGCCCCCCTAAGAAGACTTCCCTCTTCTCCTCTGTGCTCCAGTCCGTTCTCGGCTGTCCTGGGACAAGCACTCTCGGGATGCTGTGAACTCAGAAACCCCAAAACTCAAGGACCTTGTCCGGTGAGTCTCACTCCTGTCAGGACTGAGGGGTGATTCCTGTCCCAGCAAGGACAGAGCGGGGCCACCTGAGATTTCATCACGCTACTTGAAACGGCATAACTGAAAATATATACATTTTTTATTTCTGGAATTTCCCACTTAATATATTTATGTGTCATGGTTGGCTAGAGGTAACTAAAAATCACCACTATGTGGGCAAGCCTGAAATTGAGAAGGAAATAATCTTTAGGCAGCCCCTGACAGACAGGAGTGTGGGAGCCAGGAACGGAATGTCCCCCCGCCTTGGGACATGGCCCCTCAGGAGACCCCAGGCTGTGCGACAGATTCTCAAAGTGGCAGCCAGCTCAGTGTTACTGTTGTGCATTGGTTTCCCTTTCTCCTGCTTGATTCTTCTCAGTCCCGCAGTAATCCATGCGGCCTGTTCCCCATGTAAACTCCTGCATACACTCTCCTTTTGGGGGCTCTCAAGGCACTTTGAGTTGGGAAGGTCAGCTTGTCTTTCAGGGCATTGGAGAACGTTCCGCTGCTGACCCCTAGTGGTAGAGGTGCGTAGTTCCCTTCTGTTTTCTCTGGGTCTTCCTATTTTCCCCTTTTCTTTCCTCCTTTGTCCTCTCCCCTGCCCTCCCCTCCCCTGCCCTCCCTTGCCCTCCCCTGCTCTCCCCTCCCCTTCCCTCCCCTCTCCTCTCCTTTTTTTAGGCAGGGTCTCGCTTTGTAGTTCAGGCTGGCCTTCAGCTCACTATGTAGCCCAGGCAAGCCTCGAACTCACAACAATCCTCCTGCCTCTGTCTCCCGAGTGCTGGGATGACAGGTGTGAGCCACCATGCCCAGTACTGTGGTTACCAGGGATTGAACTAGGGATTTTGCGCTTGCTCGGCAGCTGCTGGACCCACAATGCAATGACTTGGATTGTTCCCATTAACCAAAGCAAATCCAAGAATGCATTACAAGGAAATAAATGAATAAATAAATGAACGCATTACACTAACTAAATGAATTTCTATGGTAGTGACAGAGTTTTTCCATCCTAACTGAGCCTCATTTGTCAACAGAAAACAGTAGAAACATGACAAAAAAGGCGACAGAGTGTCTCCACAAGCTCTTAACTCTGCCACAGCTGACCTCGGAGGCACAGAAGTGGAGGCAGTGAAAGGCTGAGGGCTTACAATGTGTGAAGTGATCAAAAAAGACATAAAAATACCCATAAGATGTCAGGGAGCTCATAGAACATGGAAACAAATGGAGAATCAAAATGAGAAAGTGTTCAGTGGTCTGTCTTAAAGATGACCCAAGTAAAAAGCTGACTGCATTAGATATGACGACACAAGATATGAATGACCATTTTAGTAACAAATTAGAGACTATGTGAAAGGAACAAGCAGAAATCCATAATATAAAAAATTTCATCAGAAGTATGGGCAGCTTAAATGACCACTGTGAAGACATGTTAGATCTCAAAGACAAAATGAATATAGTAGATCGTAAACTCAGTGATCTTCAAAATACAACAGGACACCATGGAAACCTGACCTACCGGCTTCTAGATGACAAAAAAAAAAAAAATCCCTTAAGAATAATAGGCATCGCCAGGCCTGGTGGCTCACACGTGTCATTCCAGCACTCAGGAGGCAGAGGCAGGAGGATTGCTGAGTTCGAGGCTTGCCTGGGCTACATAGTGAGCTCAGGGTTAGCCTGAACTACAAAGCAAGACCCTATCTAAAAAAAAAAAAGGCACTAAAGAAAAGTTAGAAGACAACATAAAATGTGTAAAATCTTATTCACCCGTTACCTAAATTTTGACAAGTTTAGAGAAAGTATTCAGTTTACATTTCCAGAATAGAATTCCAAATAGGGCCAGAAAAGTACTTCCTTATTAGAAATCAGTTAAAAATTCCAGAATTTAAGCACTAAATGACACCTACTGGAAACTGTGCAAACTCCCAACCACCTCACTGAGGGTACGGCAGATGGACTAAAAAAAGGACAAGAGATCTTTTTTTTTAAAAAAATTTTTTTTTTTTTTATGAGACAGGATCTTGCTTTGTAGTTCAGGCTGGCCCTGAGCTCACTATGTAGCCCAGGCAAGCCTCGACCTCAGCAATCCTCAAGACAAGAGATCTTAATGTGTAAATGGTGGGGGGGGGGCCCAGGATGGCCAAAGCTCTTATCTGGCCAGGACGTGGCTCCTGCAGCTGCCATTGTTTATTGCACATTCAGCTTCTAGACGGGGAGACAGTGGGGCAGGGACAGCATTGGGGCTATTTCTTTTCTCACCCTCAGTCCACAGCTGTTGAAAACGCAGGAGCAGAGAATAGTCAGAACTCAATTCTGAAAGGCCCCTGAGCCTCTGTAACTTCCGATCTACCCTCTTCCAGTTCGCCTTAAGAAATTCAGAAACAGAACAGTCGCTCAGCACGTGGAGCAGCACCCAGGCATCCTCAGAACTGTAGAAAGAAAGAAAAAAATTCCAGCTCTCTAACATTCCCATCTAAATGGGGATCCTCAGGCAGCCACTTATAAACAAATCTGTATTTTTACTTTGTGACTAAAAAACATTGCTTTGAAAAGGGGAAGTCAAGGACAAAGATAAATTCCAACTGCCCCCAAATTTCTCTGGATGGTAAAAATTCAGTTATTCAGGGCTGGAGGGTTAGCTCAGTGGTTCCTGTGCCTGCCTCGCAAGCACAAGGTCCTGAGTTCAATCCCGGTAACCACATGCAATGGTGGGCATGGAGACACACCCACCAGCAATCAGCACCACATACCACAGTGCCAGGTGTGGTGGCTCACGCCTATCATCCCAGCACTCGGGAGGCAGAGACAGGAGGATTGCTGAGTTCGAGGTTTGCCTGGACTACATAGTGAGCTCAGAGCCAGCCTGAACTACAAAGCGAGACCCTGTCTCAAAAAAAAAAAAAATCAGTTATTCAGCTAAGAAGTGGGTCACAACTTTTGGGGAGAAGTCTGACTATGTCAGTGATGGTTCAAGGATCTCTGTGTTGACCCTCGGACTCTGCAACCTTCTAACAGAATTCAGAAAGAACCTGAGTTAGATGGACACCCACTCACCTAATTTCTGTCATGGGGACAGGTATCTGAAAGAGAAGAGACACGGTGATGATTTTTTCCTCCATTTAAACTTAAATACATCGTCCAGTGTAGGATCAATTTATGTTTTAATATCCTATCTCCTTACTGCATGAATAACACACTAAAACGAGGATGCTGACTAACCTGTTCCACTGATTTTAATAAGATTTTCCTCTGGAATTTTCATTTCCTTAATTGTTTCTTTGAAGCGCTTGTAGTCATCAGGGAGCAGATCATGGTCTGGGGCTGGTGCTTGAATTAGGGAACAAAATTTCAAACAGGTTATTTAGCAGAGATGGGCTGGAATGTTGATTTCCAGAGATAGTCAGCACTTAGGCCAAGTGTAGTAGAGAAAGCAGTGCGTGTTTGAACAATTCCGCCCCCAATTTCCATTTTGTTTTCCAGGAACACTCAAGATCCTTCTGTAAGATGTAGCTACAAGTTCTGAAGAAAGAGCAAGTTCTCGTGGGCCTGGAGGTCAGGATGAGAGAATGGGCATCGATTCTTCTCTCTCTCTCTTTTTTTTTTTTTGAGACAGGGTCTTACTTTGTAGTTCAGGCTGGCCCTGAGCTCACTATGTAGCCCAGGCAAACCTTGAACTCAGCAATCCTCCTGCCTCTGCCTCCTGAGTGCTGGGATTACAGGTGTGAGCCACCACGCCCGGCTCTTCTCCTCTCTTCTTTAGCAAATCCCAGTCACTGCCCCGAGTCTCGCCCAGCAGGCAAGAGCAAATTAGGCTTCATCAGGGGTGCCGTCAGCTCCATGAGGAAATGTTACAGTTTCTGGGTGATGTGACCTGTCATGGCGGTTATTTCTTTATTTTTTTATTTTTTAATTTTTTTTGCTTTTTGAGACAGGGTCTCGCTTTGTAGTTCAGGCTGGCCCTGAGCTCACTATGGTGCCCAGGCAAGCTGCCGCGAACTCAGCAATCCTCCTGCCTCTGCCTCCCGAGTGCTGGGATTACAGGCGTGAGCCACCACGTCCGGCATTGTAGTATGCGGTGTTGATTGTTGCTGGGCGTGAGTCTCCACGCCCAGCATTATATGTGGTTACCGGAGATCGAACTCAGGACCTTGCGCTTGCGAGGCAGGCGCCGGAACCACTGAGCTAACCCTCCGGCCCATGGCGGTTATTTCTTAATTTTCCAAAAATCTGAACTTTACTACTGGGAACACCAAAGAGACTATCTTATATGTCTTTTTGGAAATTTGGGATTTGAAAATCATGTGCATATTCAGCAGCACCACTGCCAGGTATATATCTAAAGGTAAGGAAATCAGGACGTTGGGGAGAGGTCTGCATTTCCATGTGTAGGGGAGTAGTACTCACAGTAGACCAAAGGTGGAAGCAACAGAGACGTGAGCCACCACACCTGGCACTGTGGTATGCGGTATTGATTGCTGGTGGGCGTGAGTCTCCACGCCCAGCATTGTGTGTGGTTACCGGGGATCGAACTCAGGACCTTGCGCTTGCGAGGCAGGCACCAGCATCACTGAACTAAATCTCAGGCCTCTGCTGTTTTTCTTTTGCTGCCGTGCTGAGTTCCACCCCTATGGAAGAATGCCCCGTAGTGCACTCCTATGTAACATCTTACTGCATGGATGGATAATCTGTCCCTTATCCACCCAGTCATTAGAGATGATATAGGTGGTTTTCTAGTTTTTGTGGTGAACAAATACAGGTGTCATAGACATGTGGACGTGTGAAATGGTTTTTCTGTTGCTTCAGGGTAACAACCTAAAAATAAAATTACATATTTACACTTGGAGAAATCTCCTGCCCAGTAATACTTTCCTAAGTTAAACTGTTTCCTTAGGGGTGGGTCGTGCAGGGTAAGAAGAGAGAAGGATTTATTTCCCTGAATACCCAAATCTGGAGAAAAACAGGCTTCTTTCTGAGCAGTTTTAGGTTTCACCCCAACATATGTAGACAGAATGAAAACAGGGCACTGTTCTTAGTTTTATCTACCAGGCTTGATAATTTGCGGGTTTGAGAAGGACCCACTGACCCTGTCCCGTGACCCTGATTTGCACGCCTGTCACATGTACCTAGGGCCAACAGCATGTATGTCACTTTACCGTCCTCACTGATGTTGGCCAGGTAAATTACCCTTGTTTTCTCAAAACCTTGTTTCATTTGGAAGTAGCTCTTCCCTGAGTCTGGAAAAGAGAGAAAATTTTGTCTTAGTGCTGCTCAATGGGTAAAAGGAAGAATGACAATCTCAAGAACTGAGTCAGCTGATTCTCAGTGATTGACAAGCAGTCTGAATACCGAGGAGAAAGACTTTGGAATTCTATGTTTTGTTTGGAATTTTTCTCCACCACCTTATATTTGTCCCAGACATTTTCTGGGCTTGTATAGGTCTGTTTCTTACTTCTCTTTACAGTGGTAATGATAAAAGCTACCTCTCAGGTATAAATTGATTCAGGCTGGCAAACCTTGTGTACAGAGCCTGGTGCTTTGCAGAGACTTCTGTGAATACGAGTTCTTTTTAGCAGTGCAATTGTCATCATTAAAGTAATATTAATAATAACAGTAGTAGTACAATATTTTACTGCACTGCCAAGTCATGCATTGGTTACTGTCAGGATATGTTCTTGGAAATGGACCCCTAGGCAATTTCACCGCTGCACAGTAACCACGGAGCATACTCACATTAACTCAGCCGCGACGTTACTAGACAAAGAGAATCTTGCAGGACAATGGTCATGTGTGTGGCTAGTACAGGACTCTGTTTTAAAATACAAGCACTAGAGATCACAGTTCATACTTACAGTACATGCTGTACCAGAAGTCCTCACTTTCAGATGCCTGAACGCTGAATTTTTGGCAAGTGCAATTAACCCTTGAAAATGGAGCAATATTGAATGGGTGAGAAATGTCATTGGCTTCACTAGCTGAAAATCCTTAACGAATATTTACAAGTGACAGTCCTTCAGGACAAATCATCTATTTAATGTGTTGCTCTCTAAGAATTCTATGAAAAACTTACCTGTCTTCTCATATACGTGTACTCCCATGTAAATATCATGAGATTAAGAATTTCAGAACCTCAGAAGATTCCCCACCCCAGTCTATGCTGTTAAGAGTACACAGCCGTTTGTGGTGATCTCTTTGTGCCATGCGTTGGTTTGTCTGCTTTTGAGTTACACAAGTGGAAGAGCACACCTTGTGCTTACTGTTGAGCCTAGATTTCTTCACTGAATTAGTTGCTTGTGCCCTCTCACTGCACTGTTCCGTGTGGCATTCATTTGCCATCTTTCATCGTATATTGTTCAGGTTAAGTTACACTTGTGGGTTCACTCACTTTTTCTGCCTCTATCCCCCAGGTTGTTGGGGCAACACACTTGAGCCCCCACCATGCGGTTTGTTTATAGGCTTTAAAGTGGATGCAGATTTGGGTTATTTTTAGTTAAGGACATACTCTGACTGTTCCTGTGCATAATAGTTAAATTCTAGCTAAGCGTTTTATTTCATTCCCTACTCAATAAGGGAAGTTAGGCAAATGTTACCACCAGCTCAAAAGAGAAGCTGCTCCCTACAAATTCACTTGGGAAAAGAAATGTTGGAATGGGGGGGGTGGGAATGAGAGTCAAGGTACACCATGTACAAGTACAAATTCTCACTGTTGTGTGTGAGCATAATGTGTACCTAAAATGTGCCAATAAATTCAATAAAGGGGGGAAAAGGAAATGTTGGAATGGATGAGCAAATGAAGGTATTCTAGCGTGAGGGAGGCAAGTAAGCCAATGTCTAATGTGCAGGGAAGAATTTACAAGTCTTTGGTCAAGATTCATTCTGTGTTGCTCTCAGTTCTCTGCAAATTATAGAGCTATAAAATAATTCAAAGATTAGAATCCAATTATCTGTACAAGTTCCACTGTAGACACTTTTCCTTTCCTCACAGCTGTTCTCTGTTTTCTAGATATTTTCAGAATCATTTTTGTTTTTTCTTACAGCCTGAAAATCTGGGGACTGGACATCTCACATTGACTTGCTTCGAAATGTCCATACCTCTTTTCCAGTAATTCAGAGGGGCTTCGGAAAATCTTTTACCTTATTGTGGAGAGGTTAGGCATACAAATGATGATAGTCTGACTACAAGGTTGGGAAAAAAACCCGTCTAACCCACAGCCAGTGGCAAACAGCTCAGAAAGCCAACTTCCTGTTGCTAATCAGACTCTTGGAAACCAGACCACTGTCTGTAGCGACAAGTCTAGTAAGACAAATATTATCCTTGGGATAGGTGACACCATCAAGATCTGGCTAGTCACTGACAGTTTCCCTTTTTTTTTTTTGAGACAGGGTCTCACTTTGTAGTTCAGGCTGGCCCTGAGCTCACTATGGTGCCCAGGCAAGCCGCCTCGAACTCAGCAATCCTCCTGTCTCTGCCTCCCGAGTGCTGGGATGACAGGCGTGAGCCACCATGTCCAGCATTGTGGTATGCAGTGTTGATTATAGGTGGGCGTGAGTCTCCACGCCCAGCATTATATGTGGTTACCGGGGATCGAACTCAGGACCTTGCGCTTGTGAGGCAGGCGCCGGAACCACTGAGCTAACCCTCCGGCCCCTCCCTTATTTTTTTGTACCTACTTCCAATTTAGGACCTATCACAGAAAGCCAAGTATGCATAGGTCTGGGCAATTCCATTGGACACCTGTTCTGATTGGTCCACCTACAGCTTTCTTTTTGTCAACACTGTCCACTCAGGACACACCGAAAGCACCACCCTAACCTTTTTCAGTCCTCTGCTGCCTTTGACTCCCTTCTCAACACAAGTGATTCTGACTGACACCCTTGGACGGCAAGTTTTGAAATGGTCTTGGCCTTTTTCTCATCTGATTGGTCTGTTTCCTCACCTTGATATTCTGATACTCGGTAACATACGAGTTCCCCATATATTAATGAGGGCTTAGATGGCTATTCAGAAACTATCTTATATTGCTGTCTAAACACAACTTCTTTGTTCAATTTCTGCTTACATAGACTGTCAGTCATACATAACTGTGTCACTTTGACAAAAAGTCACCTATGTTTTCATTCTGGCATTTTGACAAGTTGTCCTTCATCTGACGCTTATCCTTTGTTTTAAAAAATATCAACACAAGGCTGGAGATTTAGCTCAAGTGGTACCGAGCCTACATTGGAAGCAAAAGGACCCAAGTTCTATCCCTGGTGCCTGGGGTGTGTGTGTGTGTGTGTGTGTGTGTGTGTAAATCAACGCAAATGGTATCTTTGATGTAAACACTCCCAAACCTACGTGGCCACATGTTTCTCCTTCTTCTTAGCTTTTTAACATGCTTAACCTGCTTTCTGTAACCAAGTACCCACCTGATATAAAAGGTGACATTGATGTCACTGTTGAACAATAGTTTCATACTCCGGAAGTACATTCTCAGTGGTCCATTTTCACTTATCATCTTCTCATTCCTGGTAACCAAGAAAATAGTATTCCATCTCTCTATCCACTGAAAAAAACATTCAGAGACATGCATCAGGACACATTCGCTTTGTGTTTACTTATGAAAAAACAAAAGAGCAAATTCAGTTGTGAGTAATAGAAGCTTGAAAGCAAAGCAGAAAATATAGTCAAGGTCATGAAATGAAGCCAGGTTTTATAGTTGTGAATAATAGGGAGAACCATGGGTTGTAGTTTAAGTGAGACTGTTCCTTACTGTGGGGAGCTGTCATAATTTTGATTTTTTTTTTTTTTGAGACAGGGTCTCACTTTGTACTTCAGGCTGGCCCTGAGCTCACTATGTAGCCCAGGCAAGCCTCAGACTCAGGAATCCTCCTGCCTCTGCCTCCTGAGTGCTGGGATTACAGGCGTGAGCCACCATGCCCAGCTGTAATTTTGATTTTTGTCACTGAGCATAGTCAAGGTCAAAGTGAACTCTAAACCCAACAACACACACACACAGACAGCCCCACAAATATAAAAATGGTGACAGTGTGGGCCAGAGGGTTAGCTCAGTGGTTCCGGCGCCTGCCTCACAAGCACAATCAATCCTGAGTTTGATCCCCGGTAACCACATACAATGCTGGATGTGGTGACTCACACCCACCAACAATCAATACCACATACTACAGTGCCAGGCGTGGTGGCTCACACCTGTAATCCCAGCACTCGGGAGGCAGAGACAGGAGGATTGCGGAGTTCGAGGCTTGTCTGGACTACATAGTGAGCTCAGAACCAGCCTGAACTACAAAGTGAGACCCTGTCTCAAAAAAAAAAAAATGGTGACAGTGATGCTTTTTCATTAGTACCTTTCCATTTTCATCCATTATCATTTCTCCACTCGCATTCTGAGGCATGCCAGTCATGCCCACAGCAAGAGCTAAGAGTAGAACCTTCATCCTTAGAAGCGACTTCTCTCTTTTCTTTACCTCACGAAAAATTATCACTGGTTGGCCATTGAACCTGACTAGCTGGGTTGCTTTTATAGCACTGTGTGGAGACGTGGCAGTAATGGCTTACTTCTTCCAACTTGCTTATACCTAGTCCAGCAATAATCAAAACAGCATTCAGATGGCAGATGTGAATTTAATAATGGCCTTTTAGAAATGGGTCACATTTTGGCGTCTGATCCTTAAACAGTGCTTGGCAACTAATAAATAAGAATTAAGGCCAATGGTGTTTTTTAGTTCTCTTCCTTAACATTTAGTACTTGGAAGAAAAATCACACAAAGAGTATGGTAGCAATACCTGTTTTGTTTTTTCAGTGTGGTCAAGTGATATATTTACATTTTTTCTTAACTATTATTCTTGGTCCTTTTATATCTGTACAAATCACTCTTAGTATGTGTTCATAAAATATGTGCCTTTGGATTGCATCTAATAGAAATAATGTCTTGACATAACTTTGGCAAAGTTTATATGTTAAGGCTTATAAACATTTTAGTGAAGTCAATATATTATAGTTTTTTTTTTTGGTGGTACTGGGGATCTAACTCAGGGCCTTGTGAAATCAATATATTATAAAAAGAAAGTACGGGGCCGGAGGGTTAGCTCAGTGGTTCCAGCGCCTGCCTCGCAAGCGCAAGGCCCTGAGTTCGATCCTCGGAAACCACATACAATGCTGGACGTGGAGTCTCACGCCCACCAACAATCAATACCGCATACCACAGTGCTGGGTGTGGTGGCTCACGCCTGTAATCCCAGCACTCGGGAGGCAGGAGGATTGCTGAGTTCGAGGCTTGCCTGGGCTACATAGTGAGCTCAGAGCCAGCCCGAACTACAAAGCGAGACCCTGTCTCAAAAAAAAAAAAAAAAAAAAAAAAAGAAAGTACAGTTTTGTATGAAGGCTTATTAGAGACATCTATGGATTTTTCTCTATATGTTGTGCATTTATTTAGCACAATTTTGTCTTTTCCTAAGGACATGTTATTGGTCTTCATTTTTTTCAGATAACATTTTTTAATGAATAGGAGTATACTTCAAAATTGCAATAAAAAGTACAGTGTATTACTACATAAGCTAATGACATAGCTTTTTATCACAATCAAGCATTAAAGTACTGTAAATCTATGTGCCATAGTTTATACATGTTTCTGACACACTGTGAATGCATTTGTCTTGGGGGTTGGTGTATGTACTTATCCCAATTTAGTTCTTTTCATTTCCTCTGTCTTCTCCCTTTCTCTCTAGAGCCCCTTTCTATTTGCAAAAGGTCTACTTCTTAGTTTTCTATTGTTATTCTTTTATTTTGCTCTTTAAATTATCAATACATTTGGTTTCTCATATATGAGAAATCTATGGAGATGACATAGGCAAGTTGAATCATGGGTAATTCTTGTCCACAGTCCTTGAGCCGTGACTCTCAGGCAATTAAGCAGTTAAGTAATCCTGCTCACTGATTATTTCAGAGAAACAAAGATTCTGCTTTGTCGATTGTTCATTCAACATTTATTGTCCCCATTTTCCCTGCTATGTGAAACCTGAAATTTTGGAAGCACTTAATTTTGTTTCAGCAACATACTGGGCTGAGAAAATTGCATTTCTTATTCATTCTTGGGTGGGTGGTTTTGTAATTAAATTATGACATATGATAAATACTATATAAACAACTATTATTGTGTTCCTTAAAAAGAGAACTGACGTAACTGGCCTGTGGTTCCTTTCTTGGGCTTTCTTTCCTGCTAGTTGAAATGTAGCTCTTTTGTCTGGAATCTAAGAATAATACAACTATGAAATATTATAGATACGGCTAGCTCCAATACATTATGCTACTTCTTCCTCCTACCAGTCACAGGGCCCAGCTTCCTCTTAGCAATCGGGACCAGTTACCTTACTCAGGAGTGAAAGTGCCACTGTCCTCTGAGAGATCAAGGGACACAGAATGCCTTGGTCATGTCCAGTGATGGAACAAGTCATGTTGTGAGATAGTAGCATTCTTTCTGTGATGCAGAGGACCTGTAAACTCAAGCCCAAGGTGGCAGAAATGGAATCAAAATATCCTGAAATGGGATTATGGATGTATTACAGAAAGGTTCACTTTAATTCATGCAGCATGGCTATGAGTGAAAAAATATACCATAAGTACATATATATATATATATATATATATATATATATATAATTTTTTTTTTGAGACAGGTTCTCGCTTTGTAGTTCAGGCTGGCCCTGAGCTCACTATGTAGCCCAGGCAAGCCGCCGTGAACTCAGCAATCCTCCTGCCTCTGCCTCCCGAGTGCTGGGATTACAGGCGTGAGCCACCATGCCCGGCACTGTGGTATGCGGTATTGATTGCTGGTGGGCGTGAGTCTCCACGCCCAGCATTGTATGTGGTTACCAGGGATCAAACTCAGGACCTTGCACTTGTGAGGCAGGCGCCGGAACCACTGAGCTAACCCTCCGGTCCCCATAAGTATATTCTTAAGCCAAACATCATCTTTCATTCAAACATCCAAACCTGTTAAGGCATTGTATGTTCTAACTTTCTCTCTCCTGGGTCCTCATCAGTGATGGGCAGTGAACCCTATGGATATGACTCTTCATCATGAGTGAGTTTCTTGGATAACAGTAATGTATAGAACA